>CABFOQ010026156.1:4312-15087 GCA_900660455.1 Gephyroberyx darwinii | reverse complement strand
CACCTTCCGTAAGTCCGCATCTCTGCAGACTTTGCCTGAGGGAATTACCCACAGTTCATAGTGTTGTGACGTTGAATACGGGGTTTCCAGGGGAAGCCCTGAAGCGATAAAAAAAAAAACGGCAAATAAATGTATGGACAAATGTTTATTCATCAACCATTACTTTTATTTTCTGCTTAATGATGCTGTTTTGACAAAAAACAGTAAATTGATTATTTGCCGATCACCTCTTGTCCACTCTGTAAGGCACGAGCCTGGAAGACGTTCAGATCAGGCAGTCGGTCCCTTAAGTGTCTTGGTCAGAAGAAAGTAAAAAACGTAAAATAAAAAGTCCCAAACCCACAATCGTACGTAACATGTTTTGGTGTCGTCAAGGTAACGCGATATGTTGTAAAGTGCTGTCCCATTCCTATTTATACAATTTGGAGCCCTTGCAGCCTCTCGCACTCAAGCATTTACCAGGTGACGTCACTTAAATCCGTGAGGGTTCAGGGTTTAGGCTTTAGGGGGGACATTGGGATTGGGCCGTAGTGTGCCTTGTTAGGGCCTGTGTTGTCTCTGGTGGTTGTGTCTATCTGTGTACTTGCAGGTTCCTGGTTGGGCAGAGCTAAAGGACCATTAGGCTAACTGAGGGCACCTGGCCAGTGACGTCTCTCTCTGACATTGGCCCAATCCCAATATCCACACTCACAGACTTTGAGGCGTGTTCCCGCTAAATCCGCGAGGGTTTAGGGCTGTCCCACTGTCAAATCGTCAAGTGCATGAGGGCTCTCTCGCAGACTTTTTGAGCCCTTTATGCACACTTTCCATAAGTCCGCATCTCTGCAGACTTTGCCTGATGGAATTACCCACAGTTCATAGGCCCAATCCCAATGTCCCCCCTAAAGCCTAAGCCCTGAACCCTCACGGATTTAAGTGACGTCACCTGGTAAATGCTTGAGTGCGAGAGGCTGCAAGGGCTCCAAATTGTATAAATAGGAATGGGACAGCACTTTACAACATATCGCGTTACCTTGACGACACCAAAACATGTTACGTACGATTGTGGGTTTGGGACTTTTTATTTTACGTTTTTTACTTTCTTCTGACCAAGACACTTGAGGGACCGACTCCCTGATCTGAACGTCTTCCAGGCTCTTGCCTTACAGAGTGGACGAGAGGTAATTGTCATCATCACTCAGCAAAAAATAAAAGAAATGGTTGATGAATTAACATTTGTCCTTCCATTTGTTTACTGTTTTTTTTAACGCTTCAGGGCTTCTCCTGGTAATCCCGTATTCAACGTCACAACACTATGAACTGTGTGTAATGCGGATTTACGGAAAGTGTGCATAAAGGCCTCAAAAAGTCTGAGAGAGAGCCCTCATGCACTTGACGATTTGACAGTGGGACAGCCCTAAACCCTCGCAGACTTAGCGGGAATGCGCCTCAAAGTCTATGAGTGTGGATATTGGGATTGGGCCTATTTATACAATTTGGAGCCCTTGCAGCCTCTCGCACTCAAGCATTTACCAGGTGACGTCAATTAAGTCCGTGAGGGTTCAGGGCTTAGGCCTTAGGGGGGACATTGGGATTGGGCCATTCTCTCACGCTGTCTCTCTCTCTCTCTGTGTCTCAGGGCTTTCTTGCTGTTGCTTTACATTTTACAACACCATAAGTTCCACCCATCCACTCACTACACTACTGACTTCACTGATGTCCATTCCATGTTGTATAGTTGTTATATAGAGTGCTTTGTTTTTGAGGAATAAATGAGTCTTCTTATTGTCAAGTCTGCATGTGTCCCCCTCTATTGTTATGGACCAGGAGCTGCTCCAAATAATATTGCTCTGGTCATAAGATAGTGATCAAGATGGCATATATCACTGTTGTTGTGTGAAAACCTCATAACCATATTTTTGGTGGTCAGTTGAAGGATTACATGGTTCTCTATGCCTTGAGTCAATTCTCCAACCTCTTGGGCTTAGGAATCCAATTCAAAAACCCATTGGACAAACTCAAAAATGCCTTGTCATCTAGTTAAAAACAAGGCTGCTTTTTTAGTTCCTGAAAAGTTTACTTGAAAGTTGAACCCTGAAAGGCAGAGCTACTCATAGGCCTACAGGGGAAGTCCAAAGAATGGGAAAGGTAAAGTGCGTGTGTGCATGTATGTGTGTGCATGTACGTGTATGCCCATACATGCATGCGTGAACGTCTCAAATGACATTTAGAAAGGTCTTTCGTGATGCCGGAGCAATTAGAAACAGAGAACTGAGAGCGATACGTCCTTAGCCCTTTGATAGGAAGAGGAAGCGAAAAGGTCACAAAACAACGGATTGTCAAAGTCGGAAACGGAATATGTTTGTTTTTAACGAATATCAGCCTCTGCTTATTGAAACGAGAAGGGAAACGTGCTCGGTGTGAAGGAGCGTCCACCTACGTGTTAAAAAAACAAAACAAATAGGTCTTTATCTTTGTGCATGGAAATAAATACATGACATTCTCCTCTGGTTTGCATAGTTGCCCTGAAAAGAAAGAGCTACACTATGCAGGCAAACAAGAGAGAGAGGAGATAGAGTGATAAATATGGAATGATAAATGGATAAATAGATGAAAAGAGGAAGAGGTGAAGGCAGAGGGAGAGAAAAGAAAATTCAGATGGACAGATGCAAATACGGTTTAAAAATACAGAGAACAATGTAGGAATTGATAGAGAGATGGAGGGAGAAAGAGAGAGTGTGACTGCCAGACAGATAGAGAGAAAGAGATGTTAAGAAGGACAGAGACAGAGAACTAGGCAGAAAAAATAGAGAGAACAAAGACAGACACAGAGAAAGAAGAAAAAAGACAGGGAGAGATACAGGACAAAGATAGAAAGTGAGAGAAAGAAACAGAGGAAACAAGATAGAGAGAGAACAGAGACAGAGAGAGGGAGAGTTGAGATATTGAAATGTGCAGAGTAAAGAACAGGAACTGAGTCAGAGGGGTTGCAAACATATATTTACATTTATGACTGTATAAAAGATAAGGGCCGATTTTTCCGGTTATAATCCACTGAAAACAACTGAATCATGGACAAAATGACAAGGAGAGCTACAGGCATGACTCAAGGTTAAGCTTTTCAAAACGATAACACCTGAAGAGGAAGTGTCTAACCCCGTTACACAGTCAGGTGTAGAGGACATTTGAAGCGAGGCGAGAGTCAAATGTTAACAAGGAGAACTCCAGGTATGACTCACATAAAAGTTTATCAAAGTTATAAAGCTTGAAAGGTTTGACTCTTGAGGCGTTAAACCGCAGTGAAACAGTCAAATGTTAAGGAAGATAATGAGTAGAAGAAAGTTTTACAAAGCTATAAAAACTGGAAAAAGTCATATAAAAAGTCACATTTCGCTCAATAAAACTGAATCATTGTCATTGTGTACTGTATAAAATCTACAACTCCTATACAGAGAAGGAATGTAGAGCTGCAAGTGCTCACATTTTCTGAGAAAAAAATATTTTGAGAGTCTGAACAAACTGAATTTTTGTTTTAATTTTTCTTGTTTCAAACTTCTGCTTAAAGAATTATAAGTGGGTCCCGGGGTGCCTGATGAGATTAATATATTTATAAAGAGTGGAAGGCTATGAATGAGAATCTCAACATCATCAAGAAAGTCTGGTTTCAAAGAAATAATCCACACAGCCCCATTATGAACGCTGAATACACAATAAAGAATGATGTAACTTTTTAGAATCTTAAAGGGATAAACTAGCAGTATTTAAACTGTCTGGTCTTCAGGTATAACTGCAGGCCCAGTCTGGGTGTATGCTAATGCTCTAGCTCCCTCTGCTGACCACACATGGACACTGCAAGTGCCCACGCCAGGGGAACTGGGGAGAAGATACTTGAAAACAAAACATGGCAAAGTGAGGATTGGCAGGGTGACAAGATGCAATTTGTCTGGAGTAGATCTTCCTTTTGTAGTGTTTGATTCATTGTCATTGTCATTCTGTGTCATTGATTTCACAATGCATGGGTATGACCAATCTGTGTATGGTATTCAGGACCAAATAATGTGAGCAGATTTTTTTTTATTACTTTCCCATGTACTTAGCAGGGATTATTTAATGTACATCCTTTATATAATAAAGACAGAACAAAATAATAATTGAATAAAGAAAAGAATAAGAATAAAAGAAGAAGAGCTGTTATTTTTGGAAAATTCAGGACTCATCTCTGAGACCAAGACAAGGGCAAGACGAATAAGGTCTGAGACTGAGATGAAACCAACATCACAATTTCTGGTCTTAAAGGTCTTAAAGTACAGACTAAAACAAATATCTTTACTTCTTAACAGATATACATCATGTGCATGTTATCATATCACATTAGCCCTGGGCTCAAAATGTCTGAGCAAACACTGGCAATAACTTGGAATTGGACAAACATATTTCACAAGAGTTTCAGATTTTAAGGTAACATAGTTGGCCCACTATAGCTAGCTAAATCTAGCCTAGGTAGCTAGTTAGTAGATAACTTTCCTGCTAAATTCAAGCAGTCGTAGTTGTTCCCATGGTTGATAGCTAATTTGAAAACTGTTAGGTCTATCTGAAGAGTGTGTAAAATCAAAATGGCCACAGTGGGAATAATACTGTGTTCCATTCAAAGTCTAAAGTTGGAAATTCCCAGTTAAATCATAATTATGACCTCTGTGTGTTCCACTGCTCAGAAAAACCAGGAAGAAACATGGATGCCTGCAATATTTAACTTGCCCACTGTAAAATACTGTTCCACATGCAACAGCTAATGCTATGTCAATGATATTTGGCAATGTTAGTTAGCTTGGTAGCATAAAATGTTAGCAACGATCAGTGCAACTTTACATTTGGAATTTATATGTTTAACCATTTACCACACAGGTGTTTTGATAGATTAAAGGTGCTATCAACTGAAATTAATTTTGTAATGTTCTATGTAGTATTTATAGTGTATGCCGACATGGTGACATGATATCAGATAATTGCATCTCAGAAAACTCGAGATTGAGAAAGCTTGCCCGCGTTTCTGGCTTGAAACTCTGACTTGAAGGGCCATTAAATGGGACAGAGGATGCAATTCATTGGGGAGATGTACATTGCAGTGCAGTGCTGAGGGCTTGCGTTTGCATTTGTGTCAGTTTGTATTTGTATTTGCTAATACATGTCACAAGCTGTAACACGTGACCGTAGTACACATTGAGATCACATAGGGGACGACATGTCTGTGGTAAAAGTACCATGAGACTCTGTGTCCCTGTCCGTAGGATAGGGAGTGTATCACACAGACTTCCTTCTCTCTCTTTTGCATCTCTCAAGAGTGTGCAGTAGTTGGAGAAAGGCTCAAACTGGATAGGTTGTGACCTGAACTTTCTCAACAACTACAACACTGACTGTAGATGGCACTCTACACATGCATTCACGGTTGCAGGTTGATCTGGCGCAGGAAATACCACCAGAAGGTAGTCAAGCTGTTCACTCCTATATACCTTCATTTGCTACCTTTCACATTCATGTCTTCTGCACTTCAGAAAAAAGCTTCATATTTCCAAAAAGTAAAAAAAAAAACAGCAGTTACTTCTCCATTGATGCCCATGCAACAACACTGGCAGGGTTGGAGATGAGAGGTCAAGATGAGAGACACCTAGTGATAATTGCAGATCATTCTCTGCATTTGTTTTAACGTTCATGAAGTGAGCTAATTCTCCAGGGATTCTTCCTGGAGAGATCAGCTAATCTGGAATTTCCACATTTGCCCCATCCACAGGAAGGTCAGAGGTCAGGGTCAGTTACAGAACTCCTCAGCTGGTAGGGATTCAGTGTCTTGCTCAAGGACACTTCAGCCGGGTTCAGAGGTTGCTTGGGGGGACTGACCGTGGCTCCTCCAGTTGAAGGCCCATCTGTCTAACCATAAGTCTACCGTGCCACCTATGAACTGACTGCTGACATAACTGCCATGGGCCCTTGAGTAAGTCATTGAAACCCCACAGCTTGACACTTAACTGCAACCAACCCATCATATTTACTCTGAACTGTTTGTAGAAATGGTAACCTCTTGGGAAAATATAAAACAAGTGGACAGTAAACACTTATAAAGACGTAAACCACTATTTTATCTTTCCCGGTCTTGAAAGCAAGAGACCGGCCACCATTATCGGAAATATCTCCAGTGAAGCTAATTCATTTGGATAAAGGACCATACCAAAATAGTACCAGAGCAGTGAGATTGACTTTTTAAACCTTTTCAAGAAGAAGACAGAACTCAAATGCCTCCAGCGCAGCATATTCAAAGCACCAAAAAAAAAAAAAACAGGTCTGAGGTATAACAAGCTGAGCTAGGATCAGTTTCACCTTTCAGATAATGACTCAGTTCATAGTTAAAGGGAGATTTCAGATCATTATTTTCAACACATCTGTGTGTCTCGTTAGCGCCGGCACACCTTGTGTTACTTTTGAACATGAGATGCATCAATATCATTCATTTAATGTTTCAAGACTCTTCATGAAAAGTGCTTCGCAAATTGTATTCATTCTTCCTTCGCTTCTTGATACTCTATTAAGGAATTTGTCAGTCAGTAGCTTGCTCAAGGGTACTTCAGCAGGGTGAATGTTTGTAAACATGGAGGGTTGAAACAGAACTGAAGGAGCATCTCACCACACCATCCTGCTGCTCTTCTTCTTCTCCTTCTTTCTTTTCTTTTTCTTCTTGTTCTTCTACTTTATTACTCTCTTTTTCATTCGTATTGTTATTATTATTATTGTTAGTAGTAGTAGTAGTCGTAGTAACAGTTATACTAGTAGTGTTACATTTTACATTTAGATTTCAGTAATAGTAATAGAAGAATAGTAGCAGTAATTGTATTTCTAAATTGATTAAGCTAGTAGTTAATGTTCAATTAATAGTTAGTAATAGTAGTAGTCGTAGTCGTAGTCGTAGTCGTAGTAGAAGACCACTTCGCTCTGCTGCCCCGTCGCTCAGAGGTCCCTGCAGTCGATCTACACGGTCACGACTTTTCTCTGTCCTGGCCCCACAGTGGTGGAATGACCTCCCTACTAATGTCAGGACAGCAGAGTCGGTGCCCATCTTCCGCCGCAGGCTGAAAACCCACCTCTTCAGGAAACACTATCCTGACCCTTCCTCTTAGCACTAGGCTATTTGTCTTCACTTATTTGTCTCACTTGTTTACTTAAAAGTAGGTAGCTAATGTTACTCCACTTTTACCTTAGCACTGGTTATGCTCTTAAATGCTTGTTTAGTAAGGAAATGCACCGATTTCTGGTGCACTTGTACGTCGCTTTGGATAAAAGCGTCTGCTAAATGACTGTAATGTAATGTAATGTAATGTAATTTGTATCGAAGGCTGCATTCAGGCCAAGTAGCAATAGTGCTGAGGTTGAGTTAAGGTTGTTCACTCCAGGTGACATGTTGCAATTTGAACACAAATTTTGCCTGATCCAGTAAAGCAAAAGCCAGTCCGGTTCAAGCGAGAATGTCCAATCACTAGTTAAATCTACCTACATCCTGTAACACGATCGTCACATCAGTTTTATTTTGAAAATCATGACAGGGAATCCTATTCGTTCGTTATTGCGGTTTGCTTGACACGCCGGTCAAGAAAAAGGGGCCGGACTCTTGTCCAGTTTTCTTCCTACAAAACCTGCACTGTTGACAGGACAGCCTCAGCTGGGACGGTGGGAACTACGGAGGAGACAAGAAATAAAAGGACGACCTTTTGGGTTAACTTTACAAACTGTTTTCCATCGCCAAGTTAATTCCTGCTCTGCGGGAGTCACGAAGAAGCTAAGCCGTGGGGGACAAGTGACCGGCATCGTCCATGAGGACTCTTGAGTTTATTTTTTGACCCACACCTGACCTCTGCGAGATAAATCCTTCGTCTTACTATTTGCAAAGCAGCAAGAAACTGTTAATATTATTTGAAAGCACCCTAAACTACAAAGACGGGCAGAACCGGTCCGCTGTGTGCGACACTTAACGGGGAAGTGTTCACGGTGAGTTGGTCGTCCCTTACCCAGAGAAGTTTCGTTGTCTCATATGGAGAGCGCGCTAAGCAATAGTGTATTCAGAAAATCTGTCAATTTAAGGTTGCCTTGCTTATCGGCTAAAGTACATACTTGGTAGACCGGGACGTAAGACCTAGATTGAATCACTAGAAACCACCCAATTCGGCATACAATTAATACACCAAGCAGCAAGTATTTTAATACAATTTCCCCATTTAGAATCGGCCCGTAATTCCTGGATATATTGTTCTTTCAGCAGAATAAACCGCGGAGGGCGGTAACAAACAGTGGAAATCAGTTATAAAAGTTGATGTTTTTAGTTTTTAAAATGTTCTACCAGGCGTTGAACTTTGCCGATAAGCAAGGCAGTGTAAAATTGATGGATGTTTTTTGGAGTGACGTCCTTTCCTCACGAGAGCTGAACATAAATCCGTGCCAGTTGTCCAGATACTTAACACCGTTGTGGAGTTCAGGCTTGTAATAGTTTTCTATATTCTGGTAAATTATGTCCAAAGATAAATATGTGTGAAGTATAAGTCGCCTGGACACCTCCTAATCCATACTGAAAAAAATGTTGTTTAAATATTCTTAACCATTTGGAAAATATACAAAAAAATAGCCAAAAGTTTTTATACATGACGTTTTGAATATACTTACAGGTATATATTATCAATATAACAGCAGAAAACGTATTTATATTTTAGATAATCTTACGTGTACAAATATATATTTTTTGCGACTTTCTGTGCATCTGGAAACATATCTGTAAACATATACTGAAGTATTCAGTGTGGGGAGTAATGACTTGCAAGATTAGGCCGCATTAAACAAAATCATGGTACAGTAGTCTGATTTTACATTAAAAATACATACCCATAATATATATATATATATATACATACAATAAATAATAGCTATTCTGAAATTGTAAGCAATTCCATTGAAGGAAAAACCCAAAGTAATCAGATTACTCCTGTGGAGTTACTTGTGAAAAACTTGCTTGTTGTTGAATCACACTAACATTATCAATTTGGATTTTGAAGTAAACTAGACTACTCCAAAAATAATAGTAAGTAATCAGATTATATATAAAAGAGAAATTTCACCTTAAAACACTTAACTCTATTAAAAACAGCTATTTGCGATGTACCATGTATTTCTGGTTCAAATTTGTTGTGTTTGGTGGTGTATTTTTCATATTCCCGTGATTAATTGGCCAAACATAGACAATGTGACATCACGTTGAGATATTTCCAGCGCAGTTTAACAAGAGAAGAATTTTTCACTGATCCAAAACATCAAGGGTAAGCGTCAGGTTTTGATGTCAGTCACTTTTACTCATTTTTTATGTTCATTTATAGTATACATCATAGTAACTAGTATCAAACTGGCGTAAATTGTATGAATATGGGATCTTTTAAAGGTGGAAATATAAAATATAATTGACTTTTGTTACTATTGGTTGTTTTCTTTATGATGATCACTGACTGGAGGTCTTATTTTACCCTCCTTTTTATTAACCACTACATCACTGGGCAGACAGTTTAGAGAATTAGGCGGGTAAACAGTAATCTGTAGCGGACTGCATACTTAAAGTGACCTCCCCAGCCTTGCCTTTCAGCCATCCCATTTCCCCCCTGGGATGATGGGTTGGTTTGGTTCCCAGGCAAAATGGGTCTCTGGAAGACAGAGGATAGTCATTCAGAGTGAGAGGACTGGGAGGGAAGTGTTGGTTTTATCCCAACAAGATAAGACAGTGCTCCAAATAGAAAAAAAACACATCTTAAAGGTATATACCAAGTTTTTGGAAGATTGATCTGTTGGTCAACTTAGCCATTAAGTAGTGAGAAGACACTAAAATCATCCATGTGTCTAACACTGTAGCATACACTAAGTTGAGTGATAGTAGGGTACTAGCATTATTCAAAATGAGAAGACTGACCTTTTTAATAAAAAGTTGTTAACTTACTCACTCAACATAGTGTATGCTAAGGTGTTAGCATGGAGCACCAGATTCAACAATCTACTGGGGACACATGGATGATTTTGGTGTCTACGTTCTCAGAGCTTAATGGCTTAAAGTTGACCAACAGGACAATCTACCAAAAACTTCTTTAACTCAGTACTGTAACACTACGGAATATTGTTGTCACTGCAGCCCAGCAGTGCATCCTCAGAACTGATGTATAATACTTTTCAGATTGAATAAATACACAGCTTGGTGTTGTTGTTGTAGAGGTTACACAGAAAGTTCTTTGGATATCCAAATACAAAGTATGTGAGTGTGTGAGTGGTTGCATGTGTGTTTGTCTGTCTGTGCATGTGAGGGTATGTGTGTGCACGTGTGTGTATTAGTGTGTGCATGTGAAGGCACGTGGAAGAGAGAGTGTGTGTGTGTGTGTGTCTGTTTTTGTGTACATTTGAGGGTGTGTGCGAGTGAGGATTTGTTTGTGAGGGTGTGTGAGTATGTGCATCCCTCAGAGTCAGATCCCTTTGTGTGTGTGTGTGTGTGTGTGTGAGAGGGTGTCTATGTACGTTCATGTGAGTGTGTGTGTGTAGATGTGTCAGTGTATATGTGTGCATGTGTGTGTATGGTGTGTATGTGTATACGTATCTGGGTGTATGCTTGTGTGTGTGTGTGTGCGCTCTGCTGCTGTGTTTATTGTTCCACAGCTTTGGAGCACCAGACTCCGGTTGACGGATATATGCCTCACTACTTCCTGTTGCTCCCTGAACGGGCCAATCAGAGCCGGCGC
>CABFOQ010026152.1:0-15540 GCA_900660455.1 Gephyroberyx darwinii | reverse complement strand
ATTATACACTATATGGCCAAAAGTCAGTGGACTCCTGACCATCACACCTATATGAGCTTGCTGGACATCCCATTCTAAAACCATGGGCGTTAATATGGAGTTGGACCCCCTTTGCAGCAATAACAGCCGCCACTCTTCTGGGAAGGTTTTCCACAAGCTTTTGGAGTTTTTCTGTGGGAATTTGTGCCCATTCAGCCAAAAGAGCATTTGTGAGGTCAGGCAGTGATGTTGGACGAGAAGGCCTGGCTCCCAATCGGCTTTCTAATTCCTCCCAAAGGTGTTCAATGGGGTTGAGGTCAGGGCTCTGTGCAGGCCAATCTAGTTCCTCCACACCAAACTTGTCTAACCATATCTTTATGGACTTCGCTTTGTGCATAGGGGCACAGTCATGCTGGAACAGCAAAGGGCCTTCCCCAAACTGTTGCCACAAAGTTGGAGAAGTTGGAAGTCGCTAAAATGTCTTCGTATCCTGTAGCATTAAGATTACCCTTCACTGGAACTAAGGGGCCAAGCCCAAACCCTGAAAAACAGGGTGGCTGAAACACCTGAACTCAATAATTAGAAGGGGTGTCCACTGACTTTTGGCCATATAGTGTATGTGTTAAATCTGGTACATAAAAGTGTGGCCAGCGGGCTACTGCCAGTGCATCATAACCAGGGACAGAGAGGAGATTAAACACACCTAAACTCACCTTTTTATTTTAGGTTGACAAATCTTTGTGAAGTAAGTTTATAGTATACGGCAGAAATCTAATTGAAGTTATATGAAGGAGATAGGGTTTCTGAGGAAGTAAAACGTTTTTTTTCCTGAAAATATAAGTGACTTTTTTTTATACTGGTGATCGTGATCACCCATATCCTTTGATCACCAACCGGACGCCAGTTTACCCGTTTGCCACCACATCACTGCATCACAACCAATGGGGTACTTCATGGGAGACCGACATGTCAACGGAATGACGTTGTTGCTGGCGTAGGGGTACAGTTTCATGGCTCCTACTAAATGAAATCAGTGGGAATGGACGAGCAAGAAAAGGCTGATGGTCAGACAGTCCGCACTGCTCACAGCAAGTCACCTTCGTACAGATTCATTTATAAGAGGTTAATTTTTTCAGCGATTTCTGCATGTTTGACAGTGTTGTTGTTCTTTTGGTTTTCTTTTTAGAAGTGTAAATTGCCCTCGCTAAATTGTACTCTTTATTATACGACACGAATGGTAAGTTTAACTAAATTACTGTTTCATTTTTTGTGTCGTATTATATTTGACATAGCAAAGTGGTCCAGACTAGGCGCTACATATTCTAAGAAACAGGAGCAAAGGGTTTTTTGAAACACTTTATTGAAAGAGCAGCCGCACATGTTTAAGAGTCGAGATAAACTTAATTTACACTTATTTTCAGCCATGCTCATTTTGCAGGCTATACGCTGCTAACAATGTCCATCTTAACAAGTCATTTAGCCTAGTACTGAATCTAATAGGGGAAATCTGACAATGGGGATGAGATCATTTCAATGCAAATCTACTTGTTTTAAAGTTTTTCTTAAAACGAAAAAGTCAAACGCCATTGAGACAAGTGGAATTATCTCACCCCCATTGGCAAATTTATTTCACTTGCTTTGAGATAGGCTACATAAGACGTTAAGACTCAATACAAGATTTAATGACTTGTTAAGGTAGACATTTTTGTCGGTGTAATGAGAGAAGAAAAGTAACCAACATGTTTTCTCCGTCTTCCTCTTCCTCTTCCTCATCTCTGGTGGTCCCAGAGGACACAGCATGCTGTCGTCCCTGAAGACCCTGCTGCTTCTCTCGGTCCTGTGCACACCGACCTCCAGCCTGTGCCTGCGCCTGTACCAGACCCGGTCCGACCTCCTCTGCAGCAACCAGATACCAGTCGGGGTGCGGAGTAGCGAGGAGGACCCGAGCTACCCCACCCTGGACCACTGGGGGTCCATCCTCCAGTCCGCGGAGTATGACTCCTCCTCCGCCGAGTCGAGTCGGGAGAAAAGGACTTCCAGTGCCGCAAACTACAGGTTCCTGAGCCGGACGAAGCTCAGAGGCAAGATGCTCCGTAACAGCGGCAAGGGTGACCGGAGGAGCAGGCTGACCTTATCCCTGGACGTCCCGACCAACATCATGAACGTCCTCTTCGACGTGGCCAAGGCCAAGAACCTGCGAGCCAAGGCGGCCGACAACGCGCGTCTCCTGGCAAAGATAGGACGGAGGAAGTGACACTGGACAACTTTAACACACAGCCACGATTAATGTTGGGCTCGTTATTCAAAAAATAATGAACTACTCCTTACTCATTCCTTTTAAAAGTAATGCTATTATTTAACCTGTTACTCCCTGGGAGCAGTAATTCGTTATAACAGCCTACATGATCTCATTTTATCAAATGTCGCGATAACTGAGTTGTTCTCCTTGGGAATGATCAAAATTTTCTTCCATTACGGATCTAGACAGAGATTAGAAGGGAACACTAATCTGAGGATGGGGGCAATAGTTTTAGGACAATTTAACTTCAATGTGACACTTGGGATGATAACAAATTTAACGCTTTATTTTTTAATTGGTAACGAACATTAGCCAAATTTAAATAGCAATGCGTTTCTGGGAATATTTCGTTTATGAATGTAAAGCATAACTGTGTTATACTGTCTATGATCTATCGGCACTGTAAAAATTAACAAGTTATATATTCTCATATTCAATTTTAAAGTCGTATTTAGTTTAGAACTTATTAAAAAGTATGCCCAAGCGGTGAGGAAATGTGAGGAAAGTTGAGGGAAATGCAGTTTCACTTGTTTCACGAATTTTGTACCAACAAGTGTCAATATCTTGAATCAAGACTGAATAAGGTCAAGAGCAATAACATGGGTCAAAGTCATTCCACTCCTATCTAGGTAACGGCACTTGATTCAAGAAAATCCTTGAATTGATGTGGAAACAAGTGAAATTATCTCACCTCACTGGCAGAACAGCTTCAAGACTCAGTACTACATGAAATTATTTGGTAAGATTGACATTTTAAAGTGTATCTCCCGCGTTTTCAGCACAGATGAGATTAGATTCCCTTTTTCACTAAATCTTGGACTAGACAAGATGCTCTGAACAAGGGAATTTGAAAAACTATATGATTAAAATTTACTCAGCAAATAATCTTCATCTTATTTATTCCATTATTCCATATTATTTACCATGCCATTTGTATTGACTCTTAAAATGTTATTTTTTCATGAAACAAGTGAAAAGACTGCAGTAGGGACCCCCCAGGGGTCCTTGAGGGAGTTCCAGGGGGGTCCCCAGCAAAATGAGAAAATATTTGAGAACCATTGGCGTAGATGATGAAACTGTTTTCCTACACCCTTGGCAAAAGAACACTGAAATACCTCCCTAACTTTGTTGCCTATTAGATTTATCAAGACCTTTATCATGATAATGTTCAGGATGATTTCATGAAATGTTTCATTTTGTCAAAATGGGGTATTGTTACTGTTTCATTTATTTGAAATGGTTTACTAATTCATAAAGTAAATGGTAGCCTGTAGTCATTTAGGATTCCAGTGTGAAACATTGAGAAGAGAGGCGACAACTCCTCGGGTGGACACTTCTAATTATATACAAGCCAACTGCAAAATTATGAAATACAGAAAAATGTAAATGCATGGGAATGTACTGTATGTGATCATCAGATGTCTGTTATTTTTATACTCAAAACAAAGGATTATTTTTCCTGAAATAAAGCAGATGTAACTAACGACATGTTTGTTACAATATATCTTAGATATCGTATCTCTCACGCATGTACATTTTTAGAAAGAGAGAGAGAAAGAGAGAGAGAGAGAATAAA
This sequence comes from Gephyroberyx darwinii, assembly GCA_900660455.1. Lineage (NCBI taxonomy): Eukaryota > Metazoa > Chordata > Actinopteri > Trachichthyiformes > Trachichthyidae > Gephyroberyx > Gephyroberyx darwinii. The sequence goes on along the minus strand of CABFOQ010026152.1, from coordinate 11,686 downwards.
TTGTCATTGCTGAGAGAGGAGGGATACATAATTTGATCTGTATGTAGACATATTTATCAGAGAAACAAATCAATAAACTAGTATTCATCTGGCTAAAGGGAAATACTGTATTTATCCTGTGATATGAGGTGATCATCATAAGGTAAACAATTACCAAAATCAAATATACTTTCAATTATTTATCTCTTTGTTTGTTTATTTATTCTTCATTTATCCTTAAAAACCTTCCTATAACTTACAACAGTTTGGTGCTACTTAGTATGGGAAATTACTACCAGTCACCAGCCAAATGTTATTTCAGTTAAGTTTACTGCTAAGTTAGTTTACTCTACCAGCCACTTTGACTGGAGGTTCAATTCTACTCTGAAAATCTAGTTTGGCTGGTAAAATAGTGTAAGTGGTATGTGATTTTGGGGACTTACTAGCTACTGTGGTTTACAGTTTCCTATCCTGATAATGTATATTACAATGTATTTATGTCATAAAGATTTATGTCAGGCTGATGAACTCTATTTCACAAATAAAAACTGAGTATGGGTAGCTTTGCCCCATACACTATCCCTGTATGTTTCCCCAATGTTGAATTCTTGATTGGTGCCCTCCAGATATGACTCCAGACTCCCCCTACAGGTAACTAGGTGTAGTCAGTTTATGCTGCTGTGGCTGGCTTTTACATTACATTGCATTTGACATTCAACATTTGTAGAAGCAGTAAATACCCTTCGCAAGCCAATCAAACAACCCCATCCATGGTTTCTGTTACAGGTGTCAGTTTTCATTTTCTGGCCAAGCTGCAGAGCACAGTTAAAAATGTCATTTTAGTCAAATTCCCTGAAATCTCAAAAATGTAAATTAATAGATAAATCATTACATTTCCACCAGTAGCTCTGAAAATGCCAAGTGTCGCCCAATCAGGTGATAGAAAAACATAACTGAACAGCTAAAAGGTGACACAGTGAATCTAAACCTGATTGGGAGGTCCAGCAGAAAAAGAGATATGTGAACGTCCAGTACCACGTCCTGAACCAGGGACTGTACCAGGGACACCCCCACCCCTCCAATAAAATTAAGTAAAAGTTGTATTATGCCAAGTATTACTTTTACTTTAACTATGAATCTCCACACCTTAATCCACACAATCTTATATTCAGAAAGAACTATACGTTAGTGCCACAAATGCACTGTGGGATTGTACAGAATCTGTACTTGTTTATCTACTTCTGATCTCCTCCACTCCCACCAGCCGTCTGAAGTTCCTGAATGCCAGGGCACTCTTAACAACAAAGTTACTGACAAGGGAGGGAAGATGATGGACATGTTGGAGATTGACTATGCTAAACATGAGCTCAGCCGTGGCAAAAGCCTTTGGCTCGAGGCTTCAAGGACACCCAGACTCAGGTATGATTGTCTGCACCTTTCCACACATTCCATCAGCAGCAAGGGCGTAAAAAGCCATGTATTATTTACCCTTTTCATTGCTCTACCTGAAGCCTCTGATCATTTTTTTAAGATAAAAAAAAATACTCTATTTAAGAACTCTGGGAGAAATGAGAAGTTGGTTTTCCCTTGGATACTTCTAAACACTCAAAGGGATTGAGAATAGAGAACCATCACGCTTACATTGTGTGTGTGTTTGTGTGTGTGTGTCTGTCACTGAGTGTTGCTGAATGAGACTGATCATTTGTCATTCCTCCGTCCACGAGGTGCTGGAAAGGCCTTGCAAGGATGAGGCTGAAGAGCTTTAAGTGCAACTCCACCACACCCACCCCAGTTGTGCCTGTCATCACCATCCCCAGTCAACCACCTCCATCCAGAGAGCACTAAGCCAGGAATCCACTGAGCCCCGCACAGCCTGGAGACCTCCCTCTGATCCGACCCTGTTGGTTGTTATTGGCTGTTAGTAGTTTGAGTTATTTATGTTTCAGAATAAAACATCTTTGAAAAGTTTTAAGATACTTCTGTTTAAAGCAAAATAACTTCCTCAGGTATGATGCAAAAAACTGGCTTTATGACAATGCATATTATACATTTTCTCCTGGTGAATGATCTGACACAGATTGTATTGTTCAGGAAGATATTTGTGCATTATGAAGAGAGCTGTGATTGGTTCTGATTGCAATGATTTCGAAATGTAATCTGTTCAGTGTCAACACACAGTTCAGGCATTTCACCTGCCAGAGAAAAATAAGACAAGACCAAGACAATTGTGGCCTATAGAATCAGACAAAGCAAACTGAACCTGAACAATTTCGACATCTTGCGGTCATTCGGCTTACTACACCGCAGAATAGCCGGGTTTCAATGTGAATTGTCAGTGGTTGGTGATCTTGCAGTTCTGTCTTTGAGTTGGGTCAGCTTGATAACTACTTTGAATATTTTTATGTTGGATCGCTTTTAACACTTGTTGCCCCTCTGACGGAATACCCTAAATACGTAACTTAATATCACAGTGATATTACAACACGTTATAATACTATTCATCTATTTTTATAAAGCACCTTCGCAATATTGTTATAAAGTGTTTTACACTATAAATAAAATGTAAGCAATTCATATAAAATGCGAACTAATACATAAACTAAATAATAGAGCTTTTCGGTTCTATAATAGAGCTCTTCTTTGTACGATTTAAAGCCGAGCAGCGCCCTCCGCCGGTCGTGGTACGGCCTTGGATGTGACGTGTGTTGCATCGACGTGGACACTCACACAGGAAGCTCTCATTTTGGCTACGTGGAGTTAGCTTTCTCATGAGCGAGGTTGAGAGCATCATTCCCCCTCATCCGTGAGCCTCATTCCGTTACAATGATCAAAAAATTTGATAAGAAGGACGAAGAGTCTGGTAAGATTGGAAAGTTATGGCGTTTAATAATGACAGCTTTGAAAAGTGGAAATGTCTGAGTTGACAAGAGCTTGCTCGCTTTGGGAGCTAGCTAGCGTTAGCCTGCTAACTTCGTTAACTAGCTGTCAGGTTTGTTGGTTGACCGATTGGTTAGCCGATTTTGCAGGGTAATTTATATATTTTGGTTAATTGTGGTTTGAATTCCAATTGCGTTTAAATTTATCCAACATCCATGATTTCCTGTCACAGAAATGTCAATATCAATGCTGATTTTAGCGTTAGCTGCCCGTAACGGCGTTTGTTTGCTAAACTTGCTAAGCTTAGCTGGGCTGGCTCAAGCCGGTGTCTTTCTATCTGTTAATTCATCTCTCTAAGATACGTAACCTCTGACTATTAGGTCAAATGTAGTTGTAGCACAGTAGCATCATGTTACAATCATAACTTAATGGAGATCTGTCTTTAGATGTTCTTGTGTTTCTTAATTCCTGCCCTAACGTCTATGTTACTAACGTCACCTTTACCATATGACAAAGGTTAGGCCCACTCTACTTCTTATGGCACACAGCTATTGGTTTTAAATGGTGGAAATAGTTTGAAAACACAGAAGCCTAACTCTCATGTTTTGACATCCAGGAAGTGGGTCAAATCCTTTCCAACACCTGGAGAAGAGTGCAGTCTTGCAAGAGGTAACGTTTACACTTACACAGGTTTTGCATTAGGAACACATACATTGATGAGAGAGAGAGAGAACAGTACTAGAACCACTGAAATGAACTAAGCTTTCCCTTCTCGTTCACAGGCACGTATTTTCAACGAGACCCCCATCAACCCCAGAAGATGTCTCCACATCCTCACCAAGATTATCTACCTTCTCAACCAGGTAAAGGGTTGTTTGACAAGACAAAAACTGGCTCTTTATTAGAATGTGTTGAATTAGTTTGTCTGTCCAACTCTTTTGCACCGTCTCACTTACTCTCTAAATCTACATCTGTCTTTGTCAATGCAGGGAGAACATTTTGGGACCACTGAGGCCACAGAGGCCTTCTTTGCCATGACCAGGCTCTTTCAGTCCAATGATGTAAGTTATTGGGTCATTCATTTATCATTGTGTTTAATTATGGCTCAGAATCAATACAGTGTCAGTTATATTTTGTAGTTATTATTATTTAAACTTTCAGTGTTCTCTAATTGTCTCACAAGTTTTTTCTTCTTCAGTAGTGTAGTGATGTGTATTCTGCACAATCATTTTATTTTGAGTCAAAATGGGAATAAGTTCAAACTTTTCACCCTCTCAGCAAACCCTGAGGAGGATGTGCTACCTGACCATCAAAGAGATGGCCAACATCTCAGAGGATGTCATCATTGTCACTAGCAGGTTAGTACTTACAGATCTTCAAAACCAGATTTGAAACTGATCAGGCTGGATGGAGATGGAGAGGGAGAGAAATAATGCAGACACAGATTTAAATACATACAGCCACAGAAGACATGTAGCATCCATTTTCAGGTTTCAAGTGTGGATATATGGTGAAGTGATCTAAAAAAAAATCCATCTTTAGAATCAGATCTCAGAAATTATGTCAAAATGACAAGTCTAACTGTAGCCATTTGATGCTAATATTGTCTCTAAAACTCGGTGACCCAAACTCAATTTCCACCCTCAAAAATATTTTGTAGTAGACATACAAGTTTCTACATCCATCCCAGTTTTTGTTCAAGCTGTAGTGTGGAGATAACAACTGTCATTACAAACACAGTTTATATGTGTTTTTATATACAGTTCATCTTTTAGACTGGAAATCTTTGTAGTCATTTAAAATTATAAATGAGGAGACAATAATTGATTATTCTGGAAATGTCTTTTTATGACTGATGCCATATGTTTCATGCCTTTTGCCTAATTACCTGTGGTGTTTTATAGCCTGACCAAAGACATGACTGGCAAGGAAGATGTGTACAGAGGACCTGCTATCAGAGCCCTCTGCAGGATCACTGATGTAAGTGTGCTCCCTCCTTCACTTCATTTGCCTCCCTCCATTTCCTCCTACACCTTTCCACACAAAGAGTATGCAGCTCTTTGCAAAGTGTCATCACTAATCACAGATAGAGGTATCCTATGTATGTTCTTTTAGCAACTCTAATTGCCACTTGTTAGAATAAATAATCCATCAGTTTGCTCTCCAATCACAACAACAGAAATGATAACCTCTGCCTTTCACAAATGATGAAATGCGTGAAATGAGATTTTGATGGCATAATAGAATGCCATACATGTCTCGTGATGACAGGTATCTCCAAAATGTGTTACAAATGATGCTGGTGAGGTGATGGATTACCTTTTGCTGCATATTTGCTTTATTTTCCTCTTCTACCTTCATCTTCCTACTTTATTTGTTCACCTCATTCCTCTTCTCCCTCTGTTTTCTCTATGGAGTAGGGCTGGGCAATAAACCGAAAATATATCGAAACCGTCATTTAGAACCTCTCACCGACTTAATCTTGCTCATGTCGGTTAATTCGGTTAATACTTTCCCCAATACGTGCGTTCATGAACTGTCCCCTTAAAAAAATACTACGTCGTGTTCAGTCACGTGCCTCCGCCCTGTCCAACTAACGCTGGGATCAGACCTGTTTTGACCATTCAGACCGACCATGCCACGCCGGGGAGCTCTGCGGCCGACTCGCGCTCTGCAGCGATAGTTTATTTTATAATGTGTCAAGCCGGGCAGGAAGTTGGACACAGGAACGCCATCTGGTCAATTTTCAAAATAAAACAAATTCCAAAATAAAATATCCTGTATAAAATAAATTATCGTTCGTTATCGAGGTAAAAGTTTGAAATTATGTGATATTGATTTTAAGTCATATCGCCCACCCCTACTATCGTCATGCTTTCTCATTAAGAAACCGAAGCACCATTTGTGAAATGTCTTTCCCACAGACCACCATGCTGCAGGCCATTGAGAGGTACATGAAGCAGGCTATCGTTGACAAGGTGCCCAGTGTGTCCAGCTCAGCACTGGTCTCCTCACTGGTAAGACATGAGACGGTAACAGATTTCACTTACAAATCTGGATAGAAGTTTTCAGTTGGTCTGGATTTGAGGTTTGAACTCCCATTCATTTTCAGTAGGAGATTACAGTTTTCCTGCATTTTTTTTTTGTATAAACCTCTTCTATAAAGGTTATACTTCCTGAATAAACATGATGAAATGGTGCAGTTGTATGTAGATGTGCCGTGGCTTGTGGGTAATGCAGTCCTTTCTGTTTCTGTGCGTCTTCAGCACATGGTGAAAATGAGCTATGACGTGGTGAAGCGCTGGGTGAATGAGGCCCAGGAGGCTGCCTCCAGTGATAATATCATGGTCCAGGTGGGTAGCAGAGACACACACATATACACACTTGAGAATTCATTAATTATTTTTAACCTCCTGTGATGGATTGGGGCGCTTAAGTGGACTTATCTAAGCATATAACAAGGTATTCATAAAGTCCATGCAAGTTTATGGTTCTCCTATTAAACTGAATTGGTGAAAATATGTTTTGGCAATGCATAATCTCAAAGCTGTTGTGTGTGTTGTGTCCCATCCTCCAGTACCATGCCCTGGGTCTGTTATACCACCTCAGGAAGAATGACCGTCTTGCCGTGTCCAAGATGCTCAACAAGTTCACCAAGTCTGGTCTCAAGTCTCCCTTTGCCTACTGCATGCTGATCCGGATTGCCAGCAAACTGCTGGAGGAGACAGAAGGAGGGTATGTCGACCTGCAGTCCTCTAATGCGCCAGTAGATAAACACAGGCCATCTGGATACTTGCAGGGTACAGCTGACTCCCTAGTGATGCTACCACTCTGCCTTTTGTGTCTGTTAGCATTGCCAGGTTATATATTCTAGGCAGCCCTGATAGCTTAGAGGTTAGAGAAGCAGGTTGTGACTGGAAGATCGCCGGTCTGTCTATTTCAATAAAAACTGAAAAGGACACACTTGGCTGCAACCTGTGGCTTACTAAAAAAGCAGAATTAGGTGTTGTTGTTCAGCAGGAAAACAAAAGGTAGCAGTTTATTATTGGGGAAGGGTGTAAATCTCCTGGGATGAATTCAACCTGAACATGCAACCTTATCTAGATGCAAGCTCATAATGTGTGTGCATAAACCTTGTGTAGGCTATTGAAAATGATTGTGTCGAATATAATCCGTCGGGCAATCACTGACCTGTAAATGTGATTTGGATGGGAATTTTATGTTTGGGGGACACATTTTAAACCTTTTTCCCCTGCTTAGCTTGTTTCTGTGTATATAGCAAAGATTTAATTTCTCTGATGCCATCATTTATTATTAATGTTCTGTTCAGTGTGATTGATTGCTTTTAATTGAGTTTAATTGCAGGGTTTATTTCAAAACATAGTCAAATACAAAGTCAAACACTCAGGCAAGGAGAAGGCAAAGTATTCCATCAGAGAAAGACTAGAGATTAGAGAGAGTGCTGCAGTGTGTTAGGTTAGCTACTTTTTAAAATTGAACAACCAGGCCCCAGTGGCAAGGCTTCAACAAACCTCTAAGAAAAAATAAATGAATTTTATGTCCATTATATGGTCGTGGCAGGTATGTGCCTAACCCTGCTGTATGTCTCTTATTACTGTGGTACTGAAGTAATCATCACAGCCCTACGTTTTTAACGACATTGCATTCTACCTGTGTGTTTGCAGTCACGACAGCCCCTTGTTTGACTTCATTGAGAGCTGCTTGAGGAACAAGAATGAGATGGTTGTGTACGAGGCCGCGTCTGCCATTGTTCACATGCCAAACTGTACTGCCAGGGAACTGGCCCCCGCTGTGTCTGGTGAGTTGTTTCCCATACTTCCTCGCTCAATCCATTTCTTTGTGTGCACGTCTGTTTGTTGGCTGAAAGCATAAAGCGTATTTCTTGGATTCATTTTGGAAATGACAAAAGTGGCATCCTAACACAGATTTACCTGATGTATTGTCCTCATCAACATTACCTTCTTAGGCTCTATGATTCTTGTTTGTAATTGTAATTTTTTTTGTGCAGTGCTGCAGCTCTTCTGCAGTTCTCCCAAAGCAGCCTTGAGATATGCTGCAGTCAGGACCCTCAACAAGGTACAGTTACCCTCTCCTTCCCTGCCCTGCATAGCTTATTGTACTACATATAAACACAGATCCTTTTTTCTATGTAATAGCTGAGCAAGGGCTACCAGGTGAATATGGTTTAGCTTTTCTGAAATGGCACAGGTATACTGTAGAATACTGTAGAAGAACCTAGATTTCTTAACTGGATATATGAGGCATGAGTACTTTTGCAGCACTTTCTAAAACCTGTTTTTTGTCCTTATGCATAACTTTTTTTATGAACAACATTGCTGACATTCCCTGTGTGGCCACCAGGTGGCGATGAAGCACCCGTCTGCGGTGACGGCCTGTAACCTGGACCTGGAGAACCTGATCACAGACTCGAACCGCAGCATTGCCACGCTGGCCATCACCACCCTGCTCAAGACCGGCAGCGAGAGCAGCGTGGACCGACTCATGAAACAGATCTCCTCCTTTGTCTCTGAGATCTCAGATGAATTCAAGGTCAGACATTTTTTGTTTTGTGTTAGTTGAATGTTAGAATAACTTATTAGAATTCAAGAGAATGTGGGATTGTAGGGTTTTCCCCCTCAGGATTTGTGGCCAGATTCATTTCTAATGCTAATTCTAATGGAGTCTAGATTCACTGCTTTTTACCCCCTTTTTAAATACTGTTTTCTTTTTTTGAAGTTGTCCTGATACTTGTATTCCAGGTGGTGGTGGTGCAGGCCATCAGTGCTCTGTGTCAGAAGTATCCCAGGAAGCACAGCGTCATGATGAACTTCCTGTCCAACATGCTCAGAGATGATGTGAGTTCACTCAATCACACTTTGGTCTTTGCCCTGCAGAGGGCATTTCCTTATCAGTACCCTCCCTGGTAATTATAGATAGCACATCATGTCATGCCTCCCTGTGTTATTCTACATAGAAAATGTGCTCTAAGTATAAATACAAAACATTTTTAGAGTTTGTTTGCTTCTCAGTGCATTCATTTAACTTTGCAAGCATACATTTTTTACTTTACATCTGCTCACCCTACCCTTAGTGTTGACTTTCTGGGCAAACTGCAAATTCAGGAATTGCTATATCTTCGAAAATGTTATTGTTATTGTCACTTTATTTTGTCCAAAAGTACAAGGTGCATAAGGAAGTTGTCCTGATTAATTGGTGCTGACACAGCACATTCAAGCACATTCAAGACCAAAGAGTTGCACCAGTGTAGCTGCATTGGCGTTGTCACAAAAAGTACAACCAGGTTGATATGGAGCAAAAGAGGCATAACTGACAGATGTATGAACCTAGGTTGATAGGTAGCCTGCACAGTAGCCCAATGCCTTTGCTCACTACTGCTCAACTAATACCTTTTTAGTTTTCAGCTCTGTTTGAGTTGACTCACAGTGACAGGCTCTCCTCTCCCCTGCAGGGTGGCTTTGACTACAAGCGAGCCATCGTGGACTGCATCATCAGCATCATCGAGGAGAACCCAGAGAGCAAGGAGACCGGTCTGGCACACCTGTGTGAGTTCATCGAGGACTGCGAGCACACGGTCCTGGCCACCAAGATCCTGCACTTACTGGGCAAAGAGGGCCCGCGCACCCCCTCCCCCTCCAAGTACATCCGCTTCATCTTCAACCGAGTGGTGCTGGAGAGCGAGGCCGTTCGTGCAGGTGAGACAGACTGGGATGGTGTGCGTCTTTACCCCGACACTGAATAGGTGAGCCTCTGTCACCTAGCCTTGGAGAATTTCACTGTCCATGCTGCCAAGATGAAACTTAGATGAAACACTTACCTGCCCTCATCACCCACTCTTTCCACTATCACTCAAGCTGAGTGTCACAGGGCATTTCTTACCCCCTTGATCTGATTTTTAGGGGCATTTTGATCCTTTTCAGGACTCTATTATAGGTAACTCAACAATGTGAACAGGGTGAAATGCAAAAAGCATACTCTGAATTATCAGGGACATTTTTTGCTCCCTCCCTGTTAATTTCTGACCCTGGTCGGTGCTCACCGTAGTTCAGATCCTTTGTCGATAAATACCAATGTTGTTTTTAATGTTGTTTTTGAGCCACTTTTTTTCTCTTTCCTTCCACCTCCAGCTGCGGTCAGTGCTCTGGCTAAATTTGGAGCCCAGAACGACGATCTGCTGCCAAGTGTGCTGGTTCTCATGCAGAGGTACTCCAACTCACTTTCATTATTGAATGTTTTCACTCCTACTGTGCCCTATGAGGGACTCTTCTGAGGGATATGCAACAAACTAGTTACACTGTGTGTAATATGGCAGCTGAAGTGCTGAAAATTTCTCTCTAACAGAATGGACATTTTAAGTCATTTTAAGCCTAAAAATGAGTAGTATTATTTGGTGTGTATATACTAGATAAAATGGAGACTACATGCATATAATGTACTGTATGTATTGTACTATATATTTATCTGAGTGAATATATAGTGCATTGTGCTTCTAACCTATGTGTTTGTTTTTGCACACACTCGTAGGTGTATGATGGACAGTGATGACGAGGTGCGTGACAGAGCTACCTTCTACATGAATGTGCTACAGCAGAAGCAGAAGGCCCTCAATGCAGCCTACATCTTCAACGGTAAGACACACATATAGCGGATGAGTGTGTTTTGAGTGTGTGTGCGGGACTCACAGTGGCAGGTGGATTCCAAAATGAACAAGCCATGTTTAGCATCGTTTCCAGTGGCGCCGTTGCTCACTATCAAAAGAGCCCCCTTGTTTGGGCTCCTGCCAAAGTGGCTGGTAGAAGACACATGCTCACCAGCTACAAGAAATATTTCACAGCAGTTGACTGTCATTTTTATCGTCCGTGTGCTGCTCTCAGGTCTGTCGGTTTCTGTCCCTGGCCTGGAGAAGTCCCTCCACCAGTACACCTTGGATCCCTCGGAGAAACCCTTCGACATGAAGACCGTCCCTCTGGCCACTGCCCCCATCACCGAACAGAAATCAGGTACAGCTAACTTCTCTACCATCCTACGCAGGGGTTCTCTTTTATTTATTTTTTGGCCACTAATCAGATAGTTAAGGAGTCACGGTGTCTATTCAGGATCACTGTTGACGTTGTGTTTCTACCCTCCCAGAAATCGCCCCTGTTGCCACCAGCAAGTTGCCAGAAAAGTTGGCCCCTTCACGTCAAGACATTTATCAGGGTATGACTGTGTAAACAGTATGTTTGTTCTTATGTTTGTATGCTGTAATATGGATTTGATATACAGGATATAGTCAATAAAATATACCATTACCTACGCAGTCTTAAAAATACAGAGGACATTGTGGTAGCAGAAAGAAATTATAATTTGGTTCCTTATCTCCTCTTTCTCTTTCTATTTTTGCCTTTTGTCTCCCTTCTTTTTCTCTATTTCTGTCTCCCTTCCTACCATTTTTTCCCCCTTCCTGCTCGTCTGCCTCTCCTTGGTCTTTCTTCCTCTCCTTTCCGTCCATCTGATAGAACAACTGGCGTCCATCCCGGAGTTTCAGGGGCTGGGTCCGCTCTTCAAGTCGTCCGAGTCGGTGCAGCTGACGGAGGCAGAGACGGAGTACGTGGTGCGTTGTATCAAGCACACCTTCGCCAGACACATGGTCTTCCAGTTCGACTGCACCAACACCCTCAACGACCAGCTCCTGCAGAAGGTACGCCAGCAGGGAGTTAAGGGGGTGTGACTGGGGCTCAAGGACCCACGAGGGATGTCATTTCTTTCAGGATCAGATATATCAGATGTGAATCCAATGCACGGTTTTGTG
>CABFOQ010026151.1:0-14024 GCA_900660455.1 Gephyroberyx darwinii | reverse complement strand
TGCAGATCTCTGAGAACTATCTGAACAGTGATTATAAAGATGGAAAGGCAGGAGGGGGGGGGGGGTAGTTTCTAAAACATCTACAAGGTTATTTGCAACCTAGACTAAACAATATGTATGGTAAAAAAAAACTTGAATCTCTCATGGGGTCGGCCTTCAGTATGGGCTCACAGTAATACAACAGTTAGGATCACCTCATACTAGCACTAGAGATGTGTACAACACAATCATATTATTCAGAAAGGTTGGGACGTAGTGATTAAGACATAAGACACGAGATATAGACATAATTTCTACCACAGCTTTCCAGAGAAAATCAAACTTTATTGGGGATTTCTCCATGGGCCAATCAGTAACAAGATGCATCATTGCTCCAACTTTAATCAAACTGGGCCAGTAAGGTAGTTATGACTTTTCAAAATTTTGACCTTTAATTATAGCATCCCAGTCAGGCCAGTCTGTGTTTTTTAAATGGCAGAACAGATTGGATCAACTTTGTAGGAGAAATTGTGAAAAGACGTTTGGCAAGAAATTGAAAGCGGTATAAACCTATGTGGCAATTTTATTTCTCAGTAGCTGAAACCTATCCAGCCAATGTGATTGCTCTAGCATGAAGCATTTAGGAATTAAGCTTCCCTTCCTGTTTGCGCATCAGCTCTGTTCGTGCACCAGGCCAAACAAGTTACAGTTATCAAAATTCTGTGAAAGAGACATCATGGAGGAGGTTCAAATATGTTGTGTTACGGTTGGCCTGATGGTGGCGCTATAGAGAACAACCTGGAGCGCAATAAGAACAATAAATAGAAATGGCATTCATGCAAGGGTAGCCAGGGAGAACCTCTACTATCCAATAAATAACAAAGTTATACAAAATAAATACTATTAAAGCCATTATAAAGTCACTTTTCATTCATTTATTTCCATCTTCACCAATTACACCGGTACGTGACAACAATGTCCTTATTCTGTTGATACATTTGATTTTGAGGTTATTCTCCTCATAAATGGAGACCAAATTCAAACACAGACACATGTTGGGCATGGGAGAATACTGATTCCAAGTCACAATGTGACTTCAGGATTAATATCCCTCAAATTAAGGACCTAACCAAAGTCAATTAACTACACAGTGTATAGCGCTCAGCACTGAACAAAATCCACATATTTGTTTAATTTGTTTGACAGAATACACTGCAGTCTTAACACACTAAAAGCATGACAGTTTATCAAAGTCACTCTTCTCCACATAGACAGAGCCAGTGGTGTTATACTGCAGGTCCTTCCAGTTCAGAAGGTTCCCAGGAGTGAAGGTGTTACCCTCCATGTAGAACCGGATTTCGCAAGGAGGGAGGACGTTGTCCCAGAAGTGGACGTCTGTGATGTCCCCTATGAAGGACTGCTGCTCTTCGAAGCCTCCACCATACGTGTCCTGTTCTTGACCCAGAATTATACTGGGCCTTCCGTTTATAGTGACGTTGGGCCTCAACAACTTCCGAACACTGCGCTTTCCATTGACCCACAACACAGCCAGGCCGCTGGTGGAGTCCCAAGTCCAGCAAACTGAGTTCCAGTCGTCAGTGTCGTCTGGCAGCCCCTGAACATGAATTTCTGTGTTTTTTTATAGTAATACTGAATGTCCCAACAGAGGGTTTGAACAGCAGCAATTCATTGGACTCAGATGGGATTGCCAGGGAGAAAAGGGACTGGGCACGGCTAAGGTCAGAGCGATACCTCAGGCACACAGTCATGGCCATGATGGGTTTCTGAATATCAGCAATGAGTTTTACATTGGAAGTCCCTTTCTCCAGTGGGAATGTAAACACCCTCTCTGAAAGATCTGTTAATGATTAATAGGAGACCAGAGATTAGGATAGGAACAAGTACATACCATCTGCACTGAGGTCTGGTCAATTTAGGATTGTGTGACAATAAGATTGGTAGCAATGGAAGCAGGGGTGGAAGGAGTACCAAAATATCAAAGTACTGCTACTTTGCTGAGATTTTACTTAAGTAGAAGTAAATATACTGGTGTCAAAACACAAGTAAAAGTAAATAGTTGCTATCTCCTTCCCCACAAATGCCCCTTGTGCCCTGATGGATGTGCCTCTCAGGAAACTGAATCTGATTTAAGAAAATGCAATTTGGTTCTTGTCTTGGTTCCCCGGGACATCTCACCTTGGTGTTCGGCATAACCTGCACAGAGAAACGCCAGTAACAACAGCAGCCTCTTCATCACCTCTGACTTGTGAGCTGTCACGTGAAGAAAAGCTGTCCAACACTGATACCACTAAAGAGTTTCAGCAATTTCCCTGTAAATCCAAACGTGTGACGGTTGTCCATTGGTCTCTTGAGTTCTTAGAGTTTTTAAAAGGGGTGGAAAGACTTCTGGCCAATTGCAAAGCAGCTGTTTATATATGTATGACCTCTCCTATGACCTATTGATTCATTTTTAAGGGACAAAGACTAGAAATCATTACCAAAGAGCAGGGGCATCAGTTTACTAAACCCTAAGATGTGGCAACATGTCTGCATCTAGTGTTTTTTTTATATTGACTCAATTTCTGAGGGCAAAGTAGAGTATGACCGACTAGATATTATTTGGTCAATGTGATCATTTATTAGACGTATGCTATCAAACTATTAGTCCTGAATGCTCTTATATTCTAGTAGAAGGCCAAAAGGCACCAGAATTCTCTGCAAATCTAGAGAAAGTTGGACTCAGCAACGTTAGAACTTTTGCTTCCCTCGTCCCTTTGGTTTCCTTTGATAGACAGTGATCACAGACACAGGTAAACATGAGCGTGCTGTGGTACAGTTTGCTGATGTCACCTTACATGACTTCTGGGTACCTCACGCTGCCATTTGGGGTCGCCAACATCCAAGGTTACCCGGTGCAGCTTGGTTGTGAGTTCTATCTCCCTATTTCAGTATATCGGGCACCCAAAGTGTTTTAAGCCAGCCAGGGTCACCTGGTTCAGAGAAGTGCATGCTGGGATAGGTTGACTCTGAAAAGGAGTAAGTGGGTAGAGAAAATGAACAAATTATCTTATCTTAAATTATCTTATTACTTTCTAGTTACCAAACTTGTTTCATTGGTCAGTCAGAGATGTGATTACTTCAATGAATTACTTACTTGTCAAATGAATAAAACACAAGTAAAGCAGGTTCCTGAACAGGAAATCAAAGAGTTCCACCTGGATTTCCTGCTTCCACACTCCACACAGCAGTTTAAGTTTTTTTCAACTTCAGGAAGTAGTGGCATGAATCTTTTGAGTATAATTAATGTATAAGTATCTGTTTTCCCTATGATGGACTGGTGACCTGTCGAAGGCGTTTCCCTGCCTTCTGTCCAATGCATGCTGGGCCTGAACAGGAAAACCTACCTAAAACAATAACATTAGTAAGGTTTTCAATGGAGAGTTTTAGTGTCACATGAGGGTCTAAATGCAGGGGCAGTCACAAGATTCAAACAATATCAATATGTCAATATAGTCAATGAAAGGCTCATTTTATGACTGGTCTTATTACGTTTGGCTACCAATGCCACCAGATTTTTGGCAGCTTTTCTTTTCTGTGCTCTCTGATGAGCCAACCATCATTGACCATCAACCATAGTTGATAACGTCATTGCAGCACTGTACATTGTGCACCGTGCTTTGCCTGGCACATGCTTTTTCCTGATCTTTACAACAACTCAACATCATTAAGGGACCCTTGAATTCTGAGGGACGTCGGGCCATCAGTCAGAGACCTGAAGCTGGGCTGAAAGTGGCTGTTCAACAAGACGATGATCCTAAGCATTCAAACAAAAAAAGTAAAGAAAAAGAAAATGAATGGAATTTAGGGATCCCCAGGTAGTTTTCTCCTGGCATCCGCCAAACCCAGATTCGTCCATCAGACAGATAGTGAAGCGTGATTCATCACTCCAAAGAACATGTTTCCACTGCTCCAGAATCCAGTTGTGGCGTGCTTTACACCACTCCAGCCAACGCTTGGCATTGCGCATGGTGATGTGAGGCTTGTGTGCAGCTGCTCGGCCATGGAAATCCATTTCATGAAGCTCCCGACGCACAGTTCTAGTGCTGATGTTGCTTTCAGAGGCAGTTTGGGACTCTGTAGTGAGTGCTGCAACAGATGATTGGCGATTTTTACGCACTACGCGCTTCAGCACTCGTTGGCCCCGCTCTGTGAGATTGCGTGGTCTACCACTTTGTGGCTGAGCTGAGCCCTTTTTGATGAAAAGGTGAGGGCCTTTAGGGAAGGAAATAGGGAGGAGCAGAAACGGGTGCAGAAGGAGCTGAAGGTAAAGATCAGGGGGAGCAAAAACACCTACAGGAGGAAGATGGAACACAACCTGCAGCAGAACAGCATGAGAGAGGTGTGTTCTGGCATGAAAACCATCACAGGCTACAATGTGTCCAGCCAGCCGATGGATGGGAACCAAGCCAGGGCTGACGAGTTTAACCTGCATAATGTTTTGTATTTGCACAATTTTTGTACTTGTATATATATATAACTTATATAGCTTCTTATATTTTTTTTATTTGTTATTGTTATTTTTATTATTTCCATTGTACTTTTATTTCTTTATTTCTTGGTGTTCACTATGTCTGGCTGCTGTAATACAGAAATTTCTGCCCTGGGATTAATAAAGTACCTACCTACCTAACCTGTTTTTCAACAGGTTTGAATCAAAGAGCCCTGACACACAGAGGCAACGTGAGGCAACGCAAAGCGATCTGACAGTCGGCCTTGGTCGCCACTAGCAGGCCCTGATGGCATAAAACCAGGACTCCTCAAGGCATGCGAAGACCAGCTGTGTGGAGTACTCCACCACATCTTCAATCTGAGCCTGAGCCTTGAAAGGGTCCCACTGTTGTGGAAGACTTCCCGCCTGGTCCCTGTACCTAAGAAAGGGTGTCCCGGTGTCTTAGAATGACTACAGATCTAAGGCGTTGACTTCCCACATCATGAAGACTATGGAAAGGCTCATGCTGGCTCACCTCAGACCCCTGGTATAAGAAGGACTGGACTCCCTGCAGTTTTCCTACCAGGCTAACATTGGAGTGGAGGACGCCATCCTGCTTCATTGAGCCCACTCCCATCTGGACAGGGCGGGCAGCACCGTGAGGATCATGTTTTTTGATTTCTCCAGTGCTTTAACACCATCTAACCCATACTCCTGGGAGATAAGCTACGGACAATGCAGGTGGATGGCACCTTGGTGACCTGGATTATAGACTACCTTATACCCCTTTCCCTTCCTTTGAAAGGAGTGTTACAACAACAAACCAATAGAACGAATAACAACAGAGAATTGGAAAGATTCTGAAATCAGAGAGCTTCTGTCCATTTGTGGGGAAGAAGAAATAAAGTGACAAATTACCGGGACAGTAAAATATTCAATTATCTACGGCATAGATAATATAATACGGCAATATCACAGTTACGTGTTCGGCCCTGTGCAGCAGTGATGTATACAGATGTAAATATGGTGACACAGGTCTTGTGCGGCCTGGTCTGAATGGTGACAACCCGCTTTATTCCCGGCACAGTAGTTTGGTCTGAATGGGTCCAACGGGAATGACCCGTGTCAATCCCGGGATTTGTGTGTGAAAGGGGTATGACTGGAAGACCACAGTATGTGAGGCTGCAGGGCAGAGTGTCAGACCTGGTAGTTAGTAATACGGGGCCCCCCAGAGGACCGTCCTGGCTCCCTACCTGTTCACTCTCTATACATCTGACTTTAAATACAACTCAGTCAGGCAACTTGCAGAAGTTTTGGATTACTCTGCAATTGTTGGATGTGTTGGGGGTGATGGTGGTGGATTTCAGGAGGACTAAGGCACCAATCAAAAGCCGGAGACACCAACAGGATATACAAACTGCTGAGGAAGGCGGGGTCTGTCCTGGGGGCCAGCCTGGAACCAGTGAAGGTGGTGGCTGAAAGGAGAATGTTGGTCAAACTGCTGGCCATCATGGGCAACATCTCTCACCCAGTTCATGACACTCTTCTCCCTTTTCCATTGGCGTGGGTACAGTTAGAACCCAACCCGTGTGCACCTATGTTCAGAACACGGGATCAGAGCACGGTCCAAATTGCATTTCCATTACTTTGGGCAGCTTTCGTGCATTTGGGGAATATAATAAGCCCGCTTAAAGCGAGACGACCCACGCTAATGAAAAGGCAGAGGAGCACATTCAGCAGCAGACTCATCCTGCCTCGGTGTACCACGGAGCGACACCGGAGGTCCTTCTTGCCCACCGCCATTAGACTTTACAACTCATCCCTGGACTAACCATCAACACCCCCCACCCACCCACACGTACACATGCACACAGTCAAAGACAGCTAATGAGTGTGACAACAAGAGATACACAGTGTGTCCCAGGTAGGGCTAATGACATAACCACTCACCAGTCAGCCACTAATTCTCACTGTAATCTCTAATCCCTGCTATTCTTAGCAGTCCCCTGCCCCGCCATAACTGTCCTGTACTGGCAAATAAAGACGAGAAGACAAGATGTTCATCAATTAACTCTCACATGCAGATGCAAAAACGTGTTGAGACAGACACATGAAAGCCTAGGTAGTGAATGACACACACAAACGCTAACACACACACACACACACAGGAATCAGATTCTTAGCATTGCAAATTCCCACACTCTGACTATTCAGAAGACTAACCATTCAGCCTTGGCCTGGCACCTGTTTTCCAGCTGCTGTGTGTGTTTGTCCAGCGTCATCGCCACATTTATCTTGTTCACATACAGACCAAGGAAAATAAAGTAGGTCCCTCAATATTTGTTTATGGAAGGGAAACAATCCCAGTGAACCCACAGAACGAGTGTAAAGTAATGTGGTTACAGATATGTTAGTATCTTTACCTCAGCCCTAAAACAACAAGCACCACTGGGAATCTGCGCCTGGAGTTAAAGCCACAGTGAAATGACTTTTTCACCTATTTAGCTAATTCTCCACATCATAACAAGCCTATTGTACATCAAAATTTGTTTTACTGCCTGGAAAATGGTGTATGTTTAGCAGTTACTTCATCGCGTACCAGTAGGTGTACATAAAACGTAGAACCAATAAAAGTGTCGTGGAAAATTTAACCTTACACACCTATACATGTGCATATATGGACTACAGATGTACTGACTCTCCCTTAAGAATATACTGTTTCATGCTGTGTGAGTAGAATGGGCCAATGGGTCTGTAACCTTTGGGCCATAACGTCACATGCCCAGAGGCCCTTGTCACCGTGGCTCCAGAAAGTCTGTTTATCTATGGAGGTTCTGGATGAGGACACAACATATGATGCCTTAACGGTCCTTCTATCTCCTTTTGCATCAAACTGTTCCAATGTAAACACATTCTGTCGTCTTTCTGACATCCTTGACTGGTACTTAAAGACCAGTGCAAAATCTCTTTTCTTTGAAGAAATGTATGTTGCCTATGTGCGGTGTACACCTCTTCCTCTCGGGATCCCTTTCTGTAATAAATATATATTCAACTAAGACGAACCTCAGACTCAAGAACTTTTCTACATCAAATACCATCCCAGACATTTGAACCATCCCCCTCAGCATGGTACGGGGTGTTGACCCTCTAAAACCCTTTTTCCTTCTCTTAAAACAACATGCTTGCTGCCCCAGTGGCTGAAATATATTTGTTCTGAAGAATCTGGAATTTATGAGAGCTGAAGAACACTTTCCATGTTTGTTTAAGCCCAACCCACACCCTTGTGAACAGTCCCTCCCTGCATCATTTCCCATCCCAACATGCTGGTTCAATCAGAAACATGACGAATTACGGAAGCAAGCCACCATCAAAATGCTGTTTCCTTGTGACACTTTCACCAGGTACACCTCATCAGCGCCACAGTGACCTCACCTCTGGCAGTTGATTTCAGAGGCTTCGTGGCAGGACAGCCCCCACACATCGTCTATAGACAAACTGGATGCCTTGTAGGCCGTCACCGCCAGTGGGGAGAGCCAGTGCAGAGTCATAAAGGAGAAGAGGCCAGCATTATCGACTGGGTGCTGGTGCCTGGAATGAGAGGAGGACAGAGAAATAGGTGAGATGTCTGAAAATGCAGGCACACATAGAGGTGCAATGTTGAAAGAGCAGGCAGACACGGGCCCTTGAGAGAGGAGCAGGCGCCTTTGCATGCCGAGACGATGAAAGGAAAATCTTGCCCACGATGT
The DNA here is from genome assembly GCA_900660455.1 of Gephyroberyx darwinii. Taxonomy (NCBI): domain Eukaryota; kingdom Metazoa; phylum Chordata; class Actinopteri; order Trachichthyiformes; family Trachichthyidae; genus Gephyroberyx; species Gephyroberyx darwinii. The sequence goes on along the minus strand of CABFOQ010026151.1, from coordinate 5,810 downwards.
TTGAACAGAAATTTGCACGCTCCTCACAGAAATCTGAGGTAGCAGCGAAAACAAACTTCAGGGGCAGTTTATCAGTTGGCATGTGTTCAAACACAGGGGTGTCTGCTGCTGGGGGATAAGTTTGCTACCCTTACCATGGCCTCCTGCTACTCCCTAATAGTCAGGACATTAGACAGACAGCAAATGCAACTAATATGGTCTTTTGTGGCTATGTGTGTATGTCTGACTGTCCATCTGTCTATCTGTCTGTCTGTGTCCGGCTGGCTGCCAGAGAGTTTCCCCATTAAGCCAAAAATGATTAACAGATGACATTATTTCATTGTTTACTTGTGTGTTATCCTGAAGGGCTTTAGTAGCTGCAGACTATGCCGGTAGCGGCCTCTCCTCTTCAGCCCTTTCCCCACTTCTGTTCCTGCGTCCTCTTCCTCTGGCTCTGGTAGGGGTTGTGGGGAGGACAGTGGCAGGCCCTCCACCCGACCAGCTGCTTCTAGGGCATCGGGGAACATGGCTGCCCTTCTGGAGAGAGAACAACACAACTACATTAATACCAAAGTAAGTTTCCCAACTATGAATAGAGCAACACATCATAGGTCTAAATAGAGCATTAACTCATTGTTACACGCAGTAGGCTATAATTCAATTTTCTTCTGAAATACCCCAAGGTTGTTTTTTTTCTTGTTGGAAAACAAAGCTGACCCGTCTAGCTGTTCTTCTCAGTGAGAATAGGAAGACAGTCAGTAAAATCCTATGTTCTGCCTGTTCCTTCTTCCTCTATCCAGAGGCCTATTAGAGAAGACTTCTGTTTTGCTGAATCACCCTCTGAGAAATCACCTTGCTCAGAGGTCATAGCCCCTCTACAGAATACAACTTAAGTGCTTATCTATTTAAAGGCGGCCTGCTGGCAGCCACAGGAGCTCGGGGGCATTTAGAGGGAGCCGACATTTGAGCTGCCGGTACGTCCTCACACTGTCACTGATCCCCTCCATGGCAAAGCTCCATGGCAAGGTCAGGCAGAGTGTGGTGCAGATTGACTGTTCAGAGAATGTGGTCAATCACGAGGATCAATACAGATAGCCCTGTGTGGTCTGGGACAGAATAACAGAAATGGATACACATGCACTGCTGAGAAACATATTGCCATGAAAGACATGTTGTGTTTCCTTCCCCCACCTTCCCTGCCTTTATCATGTGATGTTTGCCTGTGCCTGTGAACTTTTCAAAGCCATTATTAAGGAGAGGCCTTAATAATTGTCCTGCATTGTTGTCCTGCATTGCAGGAACTGCCTAAATCAAATAAACATGGTGGCTGGGGACTGGATTTTACCTGCTGGTGAGGCAGGTTTGGACCGTTTACGCACACTGCCAAATTACAGCCTGTCTCCCTGTGTGCCCTGACTGCCCTAACTGTTGTGAGTCAACCAAAGAGTTGTGGACTAAAAAGCCCACTAAAAATATCAACACCAACTGATGAATGAAAAAAAAAGTCTAATTTAGACTAATGTTGAGCTTAGGGCAGACCCTGTTAATAAGTTTAACTATTGTAGATCCGCTACTGGAAAGGCAGACAGAAAGATAAACATGTCATGATTTTGTTTTCCCTGAATTTGTGGCTGACCTTTTTCCAAGAAAAATATAATCAATACTCCCACTGTAAACAGACCAGTTTCGATAAGGCTGTTGAGCATGTAACGCATTTATTAATTATTATTATTGTTTCATTTCCATCATTTGTCTTTCAGTTTCAGCTCTGCATTATTTCCGCATTTTAAAGAATCAGAAATATATGCAACGCAGAAGAGCGCATTTACTTGTAGACGGAAAACTTTCATACCACTACAGCTAAAGTTACTGGTTAACAGGTAAACATAACTCATAATAATAACAATAATTTAATTAACATCACCATCATTACTGTGTCATCATATGATACTAACCACCAACAACTACAAAGTAGTAAAAGTAGCAGGGTGATAGTTATATCACTGAGTTTTGATTCAAACTTCACTTACATGCAAGTCGGCGCCTGCTGTGCTCGGGTCGCCTTAGCAGGACAGTTCTCAGATCAGTGTTTATAAGGAGGAGGAAAACCAGTTGCAGATGAAGTTAAGCATGACAACTCTCTACAAGTTTTGCCATCAAACCTGGGCCACTTCCCGGCTGACTTGTGGACACATCTTTCTCCCCTGCGCAGTGCCGAGTCAGTGTAGCTCCGGCTGGCAGTTGAAAACAAGACATGCTAGACTTGACGTCTCACGTGTACATAATACGTGCTGGCGTCTCCCACTAGTCTGAAGCCCCGGTTCACCCACAGCCAAAATGCTGCGAGGGAAGGAACTCCAACCTGTGACGCGGCTAGAACCGTTACCGTAGTAACGCGACTAATAACGGGGAAGCACGCGCTGGATCCGCTAGTCTGGCCCAGTCAGAGCAGAGGTAAGGTGCAAGAGGCAAGACCTCTCACTCTGCCGCTACTTTCGGTACCGCAAAAATCACCGTTAAGCGCGGCGGACTAGAGGGGGTTTAATAGAAAGGTTGTGACCTAATGTTGCAGATATTGTCAACTAAAACCAAATTACTTTTAGTGAATTACTTTCACAAACAGAAAGTATTGTTAACATCCAGAACTGAGTGATTAATAGTGTTTGAGATAAACAACATCATTCACTATGGTTATAATTCATGAGGCAGATGTGAAGACTCTGCTCAAGTGAGGTGTTTAGCCAAACAGCGTAATGTTTAAGGTCTTAGTAAGCTTAGGATAGCATTCTGACATTTACACACTTCTTTTGATTAGTAAAAAGTTTTGTTTACAAGGTGTTCCTGTTTTGTGCATGCATAGTACAGTGTTATCTAATGTCAGTAATGACCATCCTGCTGCTATATGCATTAGCTAGCTATCATGCTAGCTGAAAATTGATATTCTACTTTTAGGCTGGAATAGGATGTGAAGTATTTAAATAGTTACTTTGCACTGGTCTCTGTCAGCCAATTTAGACTCAGATGAAGTCCAGTGTATGGACATCAGAACGTCAAACTCACAGCCAGGAAACACACCATACGAATTTACCTGTCATTTGAGCTTTTTGACGGCCCTTTGAGGATATAACCTGGATGCCCGGGCGAATGTCAGGGAACATTACTGCCTGGTACGGCAACTGCTCCTCTCAGGACCACAAAGCCCTGCAGAGGGTGGTACGGTCAGCCGAGCGGACCACTGGGACAACACTCCCCACCCTGCAGGACATTTACACCAGGCAGTGCAGGACCAGGGCCAACAGGATCATTAAGGACACTCCCCGTCCCAACAATGGACTGTTCAGACTGCTAAGGTCAGGCAAGCGCCTCCGCAGGCCAAGACAGCTTAGAAGGAGTTTCTATCGCATTGGAGGAGTTGGACGCGCCTTCCCAACAGGAAGCTCTTATTGTAGTGCTAAACCAAAACATGTACTATAAAAAACAACATAGCACTCACCAACTTTGAGACAAAGGACAGGGACAGTGCCTCAATTTCACCACTAGTAGAGGAGTAGAGCATGAGTAGTAGAGGAGTTTCTATCCTCAGGCCATTAGGACATTTAACTTGCATACATCCAACCAATAAATGACTCTTGGATGTTTGCATAACTTGCATAACATAAATTTTTTTCACTCTGGTTTTTTATATTGCACATTCATTTTGCACATTGCTTATTTTTACATTGCCATATTGTCTATATATTTATTTTACTGTTAAATTTATTTTTATTATTTTTAAGTTTTTTGCATATCTCCTAGTTTTAGCCCCGTTCCTTTTCAACTTTTAGCATAGTGATTGAATATGCCACCGTGCATTTCACTGCACTTTTGTACACTATAACTGTGTATGTGACAAATAAATCTTTGAACCTTTGAACCTTGAATGTTCAAAACACACAATTTCAATGTGATTTTGCCAGCTGGGAAACAGCTCTCATTCTGTTAATGAAAAAGTTGTTAGATGTTGCAGATATCTTCCAATAAAAATATTAAAAACTAATTTATTTGGACCAATTTATACACAAACCAAAAGTACTGTTAACATCCAGAGCTAAAATGTATGTTATGTGATGAGTCATTTTTTGATAAATTTACAGTGTCGTACTAAATTGGTCACGGAAATTGGTCATGGTGACGGAATTATGTGTTGCTATGCTTATACACGTGCACATTTGCCAACCTTGAGAGTACAGAAATAGGAATATGACATTTTAAGATTCAGAGACCTTGTTTCCTGCATTCTGATGACTTTTCATGTATAAAATAATGAAAATATAGAACTAAAACTGCATCTGGGGGTGTCCTGGTGGCTATGTCACATGTCATCTCTCCTCTCTCACCTGATCTTTCCTGTCTCTCTCTACTGACTGTCAAATGAAGGCAAAAAAGCCCCCAAAAATCTTTAAAACTGCATCTGCATTTTTAATTTCAGGCGTATTTCTTGTATATGTGGCTCCAACCAACGCTGAACTAATAATGTAACTATAGGACTACATTTTTGTTGTAACGTATTTTGTTGACCCTTCAGAAACAGCAGTGATAATGTAGGGCCTACATTTCTTGTGTTACTATTTTTAAACAAATACAGTAAAAGGGAGAGTGCATTTTGCTGACTGGATGGTGTGTCCGTTTTGGGTCTAGTGATTCATCTTCCAAAGTATAGACAGTCTTAGCTTAGGTGTGTGCTGGCATATATTTGGCATTGGTCTGGAAGAAAGTAAACACAGGTGTAAAAAGACTATATCCTCTGAACTTGACATGTGCTGTAAATTAGCTTATTATTGCCTGGTTAGGTAGTATAAGGAAGACTGGAGCCAAGAATGGAGGACTGGATGAATGGATGGAGGATTTTTCTGTACAATAAACAAACATAAATCAATATATTGCCATGCATACCATAACTAAGAACAATCAACAAAAGTACATCTTGTTAGCTTACGTTCTTAATGCATCCACTAGGTTAAGAAGAATCTTTCAAGCCTTCATCAGGATCAGGTTTCAAATTTATCTCACAGGTAAGTATACTAAGTGGCTCCAACACAGTGCATGATCTGCTTCTGTACAATTCTGCGTTACTCAGAGGTAGGTATATCAAACAGCTCAAAACAATAAATCATAATCTGTTAGGAAGTCAGATACACACATTAAATTAGGATACATAGCATGTAGACATAACTCAAAGGATATAAGCAATAAGTCATCTAAAACAAATTGAATTATTTCAAACAAATTTACTGGTGTCACAGCATGGTCTCAGACAAAAGGATTCAACACGCCCAGCCCTTATATCACCTCCCCTACTCTAAACTCTGTGCACTGACAGGTGAATCTCTCCATGTACGTTGTTATCTAGTACATGACAATAAACTTGAAAAACTTGAAAACCCACTCCTGATCTCACAAAATTGACATTCAAGCTTGAGATTCTTGAACAACAGGCCTCCCCAGCCACACCAAACCAAGAACAAGCGTTTTGCTCTTTGGGAAATGGGTGCACTATACTATATGGCTTTTTGACAAATACATTGAAATTGTAAAGAGAGCTTGCAACCCTTAGTAACCCATTTCATTTGCCTCTAAGTGGTTGCCTCAACTCCCTAAAGAGTTTTGTTATATATATGTCTGTTTTGCTTCCTTGCCATGCAAAGAAGCAATGACTCTACTTCCTGAGGAGGCTCAGGTCCTTCAACATATGCAGTTCTCTGCTGCATATGTTCTACCAGTCGGTTGTGGCCAGTGTCATCTTCTTTCTGGTGGTGTGTTGGGGTGCTAACACCAGGGCCAAGGATACCAAC
>CABFOQ010026148.1:0-18577 GCA_900660455.1 Gephyroberyx darwinii | reverse complement strand
GACTAGTGGTGAAGTTGCATTAACTGGAGGTGAAGTTGTGTTGACTGGTGGTGAAGTTGTGTTGACTGGTGGTGAAGTTGCATTGACTGGTGGAGAAGTTGCATTAACTGGTGGTGAAGTTGCATTAACTGGTGATGATGTTGCATTGACTGGTGGTGAAGTTGCATTGACTGGTGGTGAAGTTGCATTGACTGGTGGTGAAGTTGCATTAACTAGTGCAGAAGTTGCATTGACTGGTGGTGAAGTTGAGTTGGCTGGCAATGAAGTTACATTAACTGCTGGTGATGTTGCATTAACTGGTGGTGAAGTTGAGTTGACTGGTAATGAAGTTGCATTAACTGCTGGCGAAGTTGCATTGACTGGTGGTGAAGTTGCATTGACTGCTAGTGACGTTGCGTTACCTGGTGGAAAAGTTGCATTGACTGGGGGTGAAGTTGAGTTAACTGGTGTAGAAGTTCTATTACTTGGTAGGGGCGAATTCAAATTTATTGGTAGCAGAGTGAATTGGGAATTGGGGGTGTCCTGGTGACTCAGTGGTCTATGGTGCACACCACGTAACCACAATGTCCTGGGTTTAAATCCGTCCCGGGACCTAAGCCACATGTCATCCCTCCTCTCTCACCCAATCTTTCCTGTCTCTCTCGACTGCTGACTGTTGCATTGTTTTAAAGCATATGTGTGGAGTTTAAATGTGTGCTCAGGGGAATAAGAAGAGACGAGCAACACCCAAGATAGTCATGCAACTCATGTTTATTCAGAAAGAATTTATAAATGTATGGCTGGCTGGCCCTTGGTGTCTTCTTTAAGATGGTAACTGATGATTTAATAATCCCAATATTATATTTAATAATCCCAATGTTTGCAAACATTGCCTAGCATGCGCACTAACTGGTTGCAGAAATCTAGCTAGCTACCTAGCACGAAAAATATAAATACTCAAGGTGTACAAGTCATTAGACGAATATAATTGTGTGATTTGTGGTCATGTACAAAATGTGCTGTATCTAGATTTGTGATTTTTGTGTACTACTGACCCGACGCTTACCTTATGATACATAACATAACATACCATTAGCTTTCAGGTTGATGGCCTGTTTTTTTTGTTGAGACATACGTTATAAACGTCAGTTAGTTCTTTGAATTTAATTTAAAGCCTAGATAGCTAAACATAGTAGCCTTGAAACCTTTTTTACAGTCTTGGAGCTGTGTCAGTGCTTACACCTGAATTTGAGTTTACATCTTAATTTAATGCTATATATCCGAGACCGGCATGTTGCCTTGTATTAGTTACAGTACCTGATATGTCCTATGATGTTATTCTAATAGCTTGCAACCAGAAGCGAATACGCTTTGATTCAAATCCATTTTTTCTGACGGTGTTCTATAAAAATTAAGTTGCATTTTGTCTTCTGTTTTGACAGCCAACAGTGCAACAGGACGTTTTTATATTGTTTTGGCTCCTTATTAGTAAAGTTTATACGAGTATTTGTCAGTCTTAACATTACTCCCGCCGGTCTTTTTGCAACCACTTCGAGCGGCGATGTAATCAGTGACGCTGACAAAGGATTGGTCTATAACATCCGTTTATTTGTGATTCGATTATACAATTCTTCTAAAGTATTAACACGTATTCAAGTATCTGTGAATTAGTATACAGTGCTTCCGTTCTGTTCCCAAAATGTATTGAAAAGATCTCCCATACGTCTTCCATATTTACATTGTAACTGATTATATCTTTAGCCACGCTACAAGGCAACAAGGTTACCCTTGTCACCATGGCAATTGTAAACAGAGGCTGCCCTTGCTCCTACTCAGCGTAGTTTAACTTAAGGCCAAATGAGTTGAATTACAACACAATAATTTATATAATATCATGAACCACTGCACCAGACACTCCATATATCTGGGAGTCAACATATACTGTTGATGCCAAAATGGCAAAAAAAAATTATAAACTACTATTTCGCTAGCGAATGGCAAACAAGCTAGCGCTACCCTTAGTTTAGCCTATAGAGAGAGAAAATGGCAAATAATAAATTGCGGACATTTCAAGAGATGACAACACTCTGGTTAGCACCATTACTAAACTAAATAACATGTTTGAGTAATCTCGCCTTGGGCACCAAATGAGCCAGGACCGCCATTGCTCCTCCACTTAGAGCTACAGGTTATTTTGGGCACGAAGGACTTTTGTTCCTTGAGTGACAACTGGAAGGCAGCCGCCTTTATCAAGGCTGCCAACAGTGGGCTTTCCCAACGCTTAAATTACATCACAATTGCAACCACAAGGAATGTGTACACTGCTTTGCCCATTTTGTCATCCAATGATCAATCCATGATTAAGCCTTAAGCTGGTAGGTAGCTCACTTTCATGGTCACAGGGTCACACACTCATGTGCTTTTTAGGCAACAGTTGATTTTAACTTTATTTTTCAAATAAATAAGATGTTCCCAACCTAGTTAATTTGCTAACATATTTGCTAATATATTTTCAGGTATCAACATGAATAACTTGTTTCACAAAATGGAGAGAAAAAGGCTTGATCATTGGCTGAGGAGATGAGCAAGGCACAATGGGCACATTGCTTGTAGTTGGATAAGTGAAGAGTGGGGGTGGGTGGGCCCACTGTTGGAAGCAGTGGCGAGGGGCCAATAGAGGGCGCTAGGGCACCGACCCACCACTCCCCACACCTCCTAGACCTTCATAGAAAAAGACTTTCAAAAATTACTTTGAATTATATATATATTTACATTTTAACAAGGTAAATTTTGTATAATCTGCAATAAATTGTAGATTCGGTACGTTTCGCGCTTGATACTGATTTGTTCAAAATGGTTTCCTCTTTTTTTTTGCCTGACACTAGTTGACGATAGAGTAAGACAGGAAGGATTAGGGAATGACATGTAACAAATGTCCCAGGCCGGATTCAAGCCCAGGATGTCGTGCTTACAGGGTGCAAGTTTAGCCAATTGAGCCTCCAGGAGGCCCCCTATTTGGCTTTCTAATTGCTGGAAAGGTCCCTCTTTAACATATTTTATTGTATAGACTGCCAAAACCAAATCATATTTTTTATTGAAGAATTCTCTGAGCTCCTTTCCATTATCATGCCATTAACATGCCTATGACAGAGTACAGTGATTATGTTGAGACAAACACACTAGAAAAGATAGGTGGAATTTAGAAATTAAATCCTGAAATTATTTTTTTCAAGGGGATAGTGTATGTATTACCTGTTGCTGCAGTAGTAGTGATATCTGTAGTTGATTGCTGAAGTGTTGTTCCCACTAGTCCTGCAGAAAAAAATGTCACAGTGCTCAAGTGCAAATTATAATTTCTGATCCAATTTAAAAGAACTACATTTTATTTTCTTGAGTACTGAATTGTAAATAATCTCTCTCTCATACAAACACATACGCACACTCAGATGCATGCACACTCTAACAAATACCTGCTAATAGGAGGAGTATGAGAGGTTCCATTCTCTCTGTCTCTGGTTCCTGTGAAAGTAAACATTTAAGTACTCTTTATGAATTCATTTTGAATAGACGAAAAATGTTCACTCTGATCAACTCAATGTCATGATATTCACCCACCTTAACTTTTATACATTATTAAAACTAAAATGCTAACTTAGGATAGCAACTCGGAAATATCAAAACAAGAGTGCAGTAGACTTAATGGAAATTGCCTTGTAATCATGTTCCTCTATGTGGCTTTGATAATGTGATAAACTGATGCCCATAATTCAATCTGGGTGCTAGATATTCTAATTTGATACCATTATCTGGTATCAAATTATCTGATAATTATAATAAAGATATGTCATTATTAAAATTAAAAGCAGAATTCATTTACATCAGACAAGCAAAATTTCAAGCCTTTGTGAACCAGTAGCGTAGCTAAGAAGTCTTGGGTGTGTGGGCCTACATAAAATTGTCTGAACCAAGCTTTTAGCATGCACAGTCAAAAATCAAAAGTGAGGGAAAGCACTTGTATTTATTGTATTTGCATTGTATTTACCATACAACTACATGGCTTGCCTCTTACATTTACCATATGAACTCTATAGACAAAACCTTCAGAGATTTAAAACGGAATTAACCAGTGTAAATCCAAACTGTCAATTTGTAGTGTAGAAAACCACACAGCCATCATTTAAAGTGATAACTTTACACCATAGGTGTGGCTATTGGGTAATTGTACTTTTGAATGCTACTGAAGAAAAATTGTTCACCATGAGGCCCATGCCTAGGTGCCTGCTGTGAACTTTCTACAAAACCTGGTGATAGCGTAATAAGCCATGCCATATTACAAAACTGCCAACCTTTAATTTTATGATAATGTTTAACTCAAGGGTGTGAGTAATTCCATTTGTGAGGTTTGAGTAATTTCTATCAGAGCACCATGCTATATGGAATTTCTCCAATTTGAGCCCATCTTCGACTTTCCTTGTAATGAATATTTGTATTTGTCAGATAAAGCCACGTCTCTGTGAGGGATTAATTCATACAAATCCACAATAGACAGACTCAGATGGTATGTGCAAGTCTTCTCATTGTATTCCAGATGAGAGAGCATTAGGGTGCTAAGAGAGCAGCCACACCTTGAAAATGCAGTGTAATTAATCCTTTAACTTTTAATACACATACCAGTGGCGGCTGGCCAATAGAGGGGCGCCGCCCCACCACTCCCCACATCCTAGACTTCATTCACAAGACTTTAAAAAATTACTTTGAAATAAATATTTTTTTAAATGAGCAAGGTAAATATTATATAGTTATACATATTATATAGTTAGACAATATAATAGACATAATGCGCCAGAATGAGACGATATACTCTGTCAATTTCAAGGAGCTGGTTTAGTAGGAAGCCTTGGCTAACTGCATGCTTTCCCTGCATCCTTTTTCAAACGAAAGGATCAAACCCAGCATGGATTCAGACAGGTTTGAATGATTTAAAGCACATATTAGAAAAAAACAAAAGCAAATGTTTGGGAAAGTAAACATAGCTGCTCAGCTTGATGAAGGCTACAGGATAGGGACCCGTAAGCATAATGAGAAGGTTGACAAAAACAGGCACATCCTGTCTAAAATAATAGACTGTCAAGTTCTGTGGTGCCACAGAGTCATTGAGAAATCTGCATCTCTCAAGGAGAGAAGGGCAAAATTTATGTACAAAAAGTAAATTTTAAGGTGGCAAAGTCATTTGGCTTTGAGCCAGTTCAATTAGCTTTTTGATGGCACTGGGTATTTCAAATGTAATACCATATTTATTTATTTATTACTGTGTTCATAATTTTCTGCCATTGTCTCAGGGTTTTGTGTTGTCAGATTTCTTTCGCACTTACACTGTATTATCTCAGAGTTCAATTCACAGTGGCAACAATTTTTTTATTTTGCATCACACATAGTGAAATATATTATTTGACTGATAGAAATTTAAATTATATTGTGAAATTAATTCATCATAACTGCTGTTATTCACCAAGTAAAATTTTGTGACATATAGACTTTCCATCCTGTTACTGTTAGCCTATCCCTTAAAATAATTATACCCTCTTTAGAATCAGAAGTACAGTCTGTGGCTCATTCACAGCCCCCTTAAACATTCTTGTTTCAAAATTGTTGCAAAATGGTGATGCAAAATTATTTCTCCCAGTCTGGCTTTTTAAAAATTCCAGTAATAGCAGTGTTAATATAGTCTGAATATTCTTAGGCAGTTTCTTACCCCAGTGGAGTCCCAAATCCAACTCAGCAGCGATATGCAGAGCAATTAACTGATGTTCAATGTGAGCTGATACCATGCACCTGGCCCTCTTCAAGTGAAGATGTACCAGTGTGAGGTGTTTTTGTGAGAGACTAGAAATATAGTTTTTTTTTTATCTATGGACAACTAACTGGCTGGACTTGTTATCCTCATGTCGTGTGTCATTTCCTTGTCAAACAGAACAAAGGTTCACAAATCCAGATGCACTCATTCAGTCCCTGAGGCAGAGAGGGAGTTGACATAGTGTAGAAAGATACAAATGATACTGCAGCCTGAATAACGAAAGCATCCTTGTTATTTCAAACATACTTGAGGTTTCACAATATAGTCTTATTTCCTGGTTTCAAACCTTTGGGTTTGGTTTTTCAGCAATAAGAATAAGTAGGCTATTGTGTGGACAAACAAAATGCATTTGTTAGACATAGGCTTATAAGCTTTAGCATTTATTGTTATAATAAATAATCATTGTAGCCTATCAACTTCATTGTTTCAGCCAATAAATGTATGTAACATAGAATAACTGAAGATGATTTGACCAATTAACTTTTTACTGAGGCCATTTTTTTTTCTTTCCAGCAAATTTATACCTATATGTTTTCCCACATACTACACCCATTTACTGATTTCAAATTTGGATGTTTCAGTGAGAGTGAATCACCCTTATTTTCAGTCCATGCAAGGAAATTGATTCCCTTCAAAACTTTTAATGTAATTATATAAGGATTGACAAATGAAAAGGAACTGTAAAATGCTTAAAAATGGAAATAAATACCTGTTTGTCTTTAAATTACATTCTCACAGGAGAATACAAGGGCACACAAAGACACATATTCAAGTGTTAACTCCATATTAGCAGAGCTTGTCAAAACATAACAAAAACAAAAGCTAGATAAACACAACTAATCTAATTTTAGACCCAAATTCCTTCCTTGTATATACAGTATGTATACCTGCGATGAAGTGTATCCAGTGACGTGCTGGATTTATTTAGCATTCTCGGTCCCTGTCATTCTTTCCTACCTGCCCATGACGTAGACAGTTACAGAATAAAATGGTATATGAGAAAGAGTAAATAGTAATTTGCATCGGTAACTTGGTTTACTGCATTCAAATGGTAATTTTGTTTTGCTTTACGTTTGCATGCTACAAAGAGTAACTAATATTAACTTATAACTTAATATTAAAAAGTTGTACAGTACAAAAAAATATTAAATAAGATGATATTAACTTTATGTAGTGTGTATTGAATTAATTCCATAATTCTCAATCAATGTGCTCACAATATTTGGTATTCTCAAGTGTAATATTCTTTTATTATTCTGAACTGGCATGATAAGCCAGGGATATACTGATATTAACTGGAATATTGAGCCATGTATGTAACTTCTCCTTTTTCAGCCAGGAAGGGGTGTGAGTGTAACCCTAACCCAGCTGAAACTGTGAGAAATGTATGACAAAATCAGTGAGTAAGATTACTACTAATTTAATGTAAATACATAAAACAAAAACACTTGTTTGATTGAAACTACTATGACGTGTTTTCTTTTTACATATTGAGATGTCATATTTGATTTTCCTGCTAGCGCTATTCCATTTGTATTATCTTTTTTTCTTTTTCTGTACTTTGAATCTATTCAATAATAATAAAAATGGTACTACTGGTGGTTGTAGTAGTACAGCAACAACAAATGAAATTCTTACAGAGCATATATTCATGTGAGGATATTTGTGAGTAGGATTTGTCGATGCTTGTAACAGCACATTGGGTCAGCCCTCCCTTTAGGCTTTGATAGTTGGTACAGTTTGGCTTCTGAACTGCTAAGAGGGCCATTTCAAGCCAGAGGGGTCAGCCATCTCTTTAACCTAAGATCGTTTATTCACTTTGGTTTGGGAACTGATGCAATTAAAAGGTCAGTGATGTAGCGTGGTGCCAGATCATCTTTTAAATCACTTCTCAAAACTCATTTTTATTCACTTGCTTTTATATAATGACCTATGGTTTTTGACCTCCCTTTAATGATTTTGCCCTTGATATTTCTTGCTTTGCTTTATTGCTTTTGCTGTTGATTTTATGTTTTCTTAAGCCTTTGTGAAGAGCTCTGCAACTGTTCTGAAAAGTGCTATATAAATAAAAATGATGACGATGATATTATTATGATTCATGGCAGCAGGATTGTCAGTCCCCTTAGCCTATTGTTGAGACCAGTAGTATAGCAAGGTTCAGAAGGTGCTTTCACAAATAGGACAAAAGATAGTTACATCAGTTCTAGTGTTCACTGAATGCATTTAGGAATTCCCCTTTTGTTATCAATGGTATTTCAGTGACTTTTGGTGCCTATGATGTCACAAGACAGACAACACATTTGGAATCTTATGGCTGGGGTATTATAAGTGATTTTAAGAAAGGTTATTTGGTTTAGGTTCCATAGGTACTAAAACGTTTTAAGGGGAACCAGTATATAAATGTATAGATAATAGCTTGAAAGACACACAGACAGATTAGACTACATTAGATGGCTCTTTATTGTCCCAGAGGGGAAATTGCAGTTATGCAGCAGTACAAAACAAGAGAGAGGCACACATGACTATAAAATAAACAAATTTAAGGGCAACAAGATGTATATTAAAGATCCTAAAAATATACAAAAAAGAGAAATATACAAAAAATTAGACAGGCAGGCAAAGATTCAGACAAACTAACCAATCAATTCAACGTCCAAGACACATACAGATATAAGGCACAGAGAGACAGAAATTTCTCACACCGCCTCAATCAAGTTGGAACTGATGTACCAAAGGGAGTGCCGGCGTCTCTGAATATTGATATTAATATACTGATATTAATTTTGACATTAAGCAAATACTCTATCAGCAAACACACTTTAATGAAAACATTCCAGAGATGAAATGTGAGCTGGCAGACAGACTAACTGAATACCTGCGTGGGAAGTCACCGCTTTCTGACCGGATTCATCATAGTTATGTGAAGGAGCCTGAGGCTGAATGCTATGATGTTTAGTCATAGCTCATACTTAATTGGTTCATTAAGTATGTTCACATTGCTTAATCTGTGAATTGCTCTGACTTATCCTTCTGTGTATGGTGCCTTTCATGATTCACAAATGACAACCCAAATATCAACACTGATTCAGTGTCTCTTTTTCTACGTTTCTATCTTCAGAGTAATTAAAAATCAGTCTGTCCTTCACCATTGTCAAATAATTGTTCTTTCTTTCTCTCTCTCCCCTTCTCTCTCTAAGATGAACTATTTTGGAGGAAGCCAGAATACCACATGGTATTTCTGTATACCATGTGGTATAACATGTCAGTACTGTGACATTCTCCACATACTAATTGTGTAAAGTACCTGATAAGACCTGTTAAAGGGAACCAGGGTGTTTATCTAGTCTATGTTATTGAACAGTTGAATTTAAAACTTGAACATTTATTTGTGTTTGTGTGCAAATCAGTGATGACCTCATCATTAGATGATACAAACAAAAACTAGCCTAGTACAATATTCTTCCATATGTTTTGCTACTTCCTGTCCATTCCACATATACAATTTGATGCATATGTTGGAAAAATTGACCGTATGCATCATGCAAAATTCACTGCAACTGTAATGCAACTCAACGCTGCAAGGCATAAGTTGCATTCAGTTGGATTGTTCAATATGGTGCACCACGATGCAATGCCGCAATCAGTGTGATCGGGGCTTAAAATGCCTTCAGGGAAGTAGTAAGGATGTTGCCTAGCTCAGATTGGAACAGGGGCCATCCTCTACTGAGTTATGTGACAGCACAATATTCTTGTTTTGGAGATAATCAATCTATCATCCATTGTGAGTGGAGCAACTCTTGAAACAGCAGGAAACAAGGAACATCATTTTTTGCTGGCAGGTGGAAATGAGTGTCAAGAGTCATGTCACAAACAAACTGGTTTAGTACTTGTCAGTCAGCTGACATTCATATTCCTAGTTTATACTTTGAAGTCAGACCTTAGTTGCTCCCATTCATTCTGACCCTAATTCTGATCCCATGGAGATGACTACAGCATGAAATGCAATTCATTTTGAGACAGATAGCAACTGCTGACAAAGCCTTATTCCATAACTACTTTGGTTTGTAGCTTTAAGTGAGAATTTTCCATTTTTGCAACTCTAGAATCAAGAGTCAAAAGATAATGAAAATAAAATGTAAATCTTTAGTGAGGACAATTTTTTTGTACTTTATTTATTTAGAATTAGTTTCATTCACAAAAGCAGTAAAACACATTGACCTGACATGCACCAAAAATACAGATACTAACATGAAGGTAATGTTACTTTAGGAGGCCATAACATTCTGAAGAGATAAGTTGGGAGTCACAACTTATCAACACGTGACTTATTTTGAGCATAACAGAAATAGACAAAACATTCCTTATCCAACCCAGGCTTTTGATGGGGGCCATTTGCTTTGTAAATTGCTTCACATCACAGTTCTTTAGAAGAGATCAGAACCACACCTAGAGACAAAGGACTAGCCATGAGTCTTGCCTCTAGGGGACCACAGAGGCTATGCAGTGTCATACCATGAGGTTACTTTGTATAAAGGAGATGTACCGCATTCCCAAAATTGTACCACTCCCTCTCTCCTCCCTCAACTATGCTTAGTGAATGGTTTAAGTGCATACCTGACAGCACACAGGAAGAGCATGATCAGGTACGAACAGCCAATCCTGTTGCACAGTGCAGTGTTGTTCTGTGTGTACAGAAAGTTAAAAATACTTTGGCAATCATAGCAGGAAATCAATTTGTGCAGGTGCGGTTGTAAGAGAGAGGGAGACTACTAGAGTACAGTATATCTGTATGTATGTGTGTGTTTTTACCTTAATTATGATTCCTGCTTCTATCCAGACCCATGGTTATAGTTACATAATTTACTTGACTTTGGTGATGTTTTAACATGCAATTGTTTGTTTTCATGGCTACTGAAAAAAAAAACAGAACATGAGATTTTGTCTTTGGAACAGTTTCCACAAATAATGATGTTCAGATTTTTTGTTGTTTGTACATTTCTGACATTGCTTTCTCGTGGTGAATGCCTAAAGCGCTGATAATAGAGGCAACATGTTTTGAACTATGTAAAACTTGACTTGTATCCATCTCTTGATCAACAAATATTATAGGCATATTTAAGAAATTTAAAATAAATCATTTTAAAGACACCAAGTGACCCTTTTCAAATATTACTTTTATCAGTGTTAACTTTACTTGTGTGACCTGACTCCAGACAGGCAATATCAGTCTATCAAGCCTACTTTTCATTTAACCAATTGTTCAGGCAGACTATTCATATTTCCGGATGACCTGATCTCTTCTCATGCACAATGCCTGCCAGGGAAAAAAAAGTTTTTCACACGGCACTGTTAAGGCAGGTGTGAACAAGTAACTAATATGGGCCAGCTTGCCATGGGCACCTGTGTGTGCAGACCGCCACTGTAGTGGACAGTCCTCTATGCTGATACTGGGTTCTGATTGTACCTGTCCAGAGTTTTGTCCATGGACACTGTCTCATCATCAGACTGACACTAATCCCATCAGGTTTCAATCAGGGGCTCATCTTCTTCTTTGGTGGCTCTGGTTCCATTTATTTTCTGCAGGGTTGTGGAACAAGTTCTCTCCCTGCTCTGGGTAGGTACCTCAGGTCCTTGAATCTGGGGTCCCGTGCTGTTGCTGTTTTCAACCACGAGGTGTTTGTGTTGTCCTTCCTCTTGGCCCTTTAGGTCCTCGGTGTGGGACCCATAGTAATATTAACGATAAGAAACGGGGACCCCCACCCTCCACACACACACACACAGTTGTATTATTTTTTTGATAATATATTATTTTTGGATAAGGCACGTCCATGTCATTAAAACTTGCTCACACTTTAGGCCCAAGTGTTGTTCTAATTTCATGCAGATACCCCACTCTGAATCCACCCAAACTTGCCTTAATAACCCAGATGTTTTCAAAGCCTGGAAAGGTTTAGGATTATTACATTTAAATGTAAAGACTTTGCTTCAGAAAATGGACCACGTTAACATTTTGGTCCAGGCCAACCCAGACATTTTGATTCTCACTGAAAATTGGCTTAAAAACAGTATTGCTGATTCAGAGATTGACATTAATGATTATAATGTATATAGAATTGACAGAATTGCAAAAAGGTGGTGTAGCCATTTATGTGAAATCCTGTATCCATGTTTCTGTGTTAACAGCTGTTACTTTGCCAAACTCATTGCATAATTCTGTGATAGTGATGGGTATCTACAGGCCCCCTTCGGCAGAAAAGGGCTCTCTTGATAAGGTGGCAGATTTAATTTCCATATATGTTGATTCTGAGGTAATATTAGGTGATTTTAATCTAGATTGGCTAGAAAACACATCAAGGTACTTTAAGGAAGTTTGCAGTAACTTAAGCCTAGCCCAGTTGAGCCAACTACACCAAATTTAGACCTCATCCTGTCTAACAAGCCAGATAAAATAGTTTCAACCTGTCTTTGACGTTGCAGCCATTGCAGCCCGTTTCGCGGCTGCCAGCTGAGGTGATCTACTGGAGCAATTCCAAAACTTTTTGTACCTATTAGTTATTTAGACCCCAAAGTATGTAAAAAAAAAAATAGGGCCAGGACCAGGTTTAAAAATACCGGAATTATCTTTTAATGCTTCATGAAAAACAACTGTGTGCAGGACACAAATAGAGAAAAGAATGTTTATTCAGACAAACTGTATTTAATCTGCCAAAGTATGTTGATGAAAATATTCAAGCAGAGATACATCATACCCATTAAGCCCTAGTTGGCTGTTAGTTCAGTTAGAGAACATGTAGATGGGCATTCCTCATATCAGTCTATGGTTGATATGAGCCCTTGGCTCTAGCGAGGTGGGAAGCCCCTATGTGGCCCTCCCCTACCCCTGAACCCTCCTCTGTCTCCACGGAAATTTGGTCTGTTCCTTTCACGGCCCCTGTCTCCGCCCCTCCCTGCATTGGGCCCACCACGTCCCCCCCTGGGTGCTCCACCACCGCGGTCCGACTTCAGCTTGGCAGGTGGAGATTTGGGCCGGAGCCTCTCTATTTCCTCGGTGCAACCAGATAGGTGGGAGCTGGGAATGGCAAAATGAGAGGCATAGGCCTCTGCATTGAAGTTACTGTTTGTCAGAGTGGGCCCCACTGTCAGCCAGCCTTGAACGAGATGAAAACAAAAAAAGTGAGATAAATGATATTTAGAAAGATCAGGAGGGATGGAGAAAGAAGAGAAATTAAACAAATAAAACAAACAAAAGAAAACACTTTTAACAATAAGAATTCAATATGCAGTTATCACTACACATGGGATGAATATGATGCCACGAAATAAAAATCCATTGCATCAACACCATATACAGAGTTTGTAAAATATTAGGATCACCTTCCTAGTTCCTCTCTCTTCCCCTTCATCTACTGAAGAAGATGCAATAAAATCAGAAGATCATAAACCAAAGGCTCATATGTTCACCTGCCTTTTACAAAAATAAAAGTAAAAGATAAATCTTTTACTTGGAAAGAGTAGGAGGTCCTAATATTCTACACACTCAAGTGTTTGATCTCACTCTACCGGTATATTGGTCCATCTCACCTGGTCTGATGGTGGAGTCTCGTCCAAACAGGTGCAGCCTCCTGCGACCCAAACAGAAGTGCTCGATGATGTGAAAGATCTCCACTGGCTTCTCCACATTTCCCATCTCTGGCTCCTCAGTGATGATCAGGTCAATGTCCACATTGGCATGGATGAAATCCCCGTCAGTACTCCTACGCACTGTTCCTTTAATTCCCATCAGACAGTGTTCCTGGTAGGAAGGGGATTTATATATTACATGTACAAACGTATTGCTTCATCACAATACTTATAAGATGAACTCCATATATATATATTCTTTTTTATATTAGATTCCCTAAATAAGTACTTGACAGCACCAGAATCACATATTTAGGTGTACAATAGTGTAATGATGAAATTAGGACTACATTCATTATTTTTTTATTCATGCATTTGGTCAACAGTATTTTTACTTAACACATTTTACAGGTTTAAAAAGGATTATTGATTGCTCTCAACTCATAATGGTTTTGTTTATCATGTTTTTGGTTTTAACTTTGCTTTTTGGTTACAATTTTTGGTTAAAATATTCTCCCTGTTTTGATCCCATATTGTGTGTGTGTGTGTATGTGTGTGCGTGCGTGGTACCTTGGTCCTCTGGAATACTGCTTTTGGGTCCAGTGCCTTGGTCTTGCCAGGGTTGTTCTTGTTGGTCTTGATCCAACAGATATCCTCACATCGTCTAAAGCCCCACTTCCTTAGACACTGAAATGGGTGTAATTAGATGCTTACGGTCATTTTGTCCTTGTTGACTATTCACTGCGCGGTCTAAATGAATATTCAATAGAGTTGCGAGAAAACGTTTGTTAACCCATTTGAATTTCCTGCATTCCTGTATCAATGGTTCCTCAAGTATGGTCGGAAGTCATAAAAATAGATAAGCAATGTGATTTAACAAATAAACAAAATTTATATTTTTACATGTCTATTGAACATATTGTTAAAACATGAACAGCTTGGAACGGAAAAAGTACGTGAATTTTAGTAACTGGTGGAACCTCCAATAACCAAATGTTTCCTGTAGTTGCTGATCAGACCTGCACAATTAGAAGATATTTTGGACCACACCGCCTTAGAGAACTGCTTCGGGTCTTTTTTCAAGATATTTTTGGGATGTCTTGCATGAATGGTTTGCTTCAGGTCATGCCACAACATCTCAATAGAGTTAATGTCAGGACTCTTGACTTGGCCCTTCCAAAATGTGAATTTTCCTGTTAAAAGACGTTCTGTTGTAGATTTTCTTTTTTTTTTCCTTTTCACCAATCAAGGTTTTTGCATGTTTCATGAATTCCACTTTGGTATTTTAGACTGGGGCATATTCCAAGTACTCGTACTCAGATCAGCAGACTAACCTGTTCCCATACCGATGTCATGTACAGATGTCACGCTGCCAAAAACGTTTTGTCAGGAGATTGGCAGCAGTATTGTAATTTTACGAGATTAAATCAGGATAGTAACAGTAGCTAATTGCTGAAACCAGTAAACGATTTCAACTAGATCTGTGACATATTAGAGGGACAGTTTGTGTGCGTTTAAATGAATGGGGGGCAGTGTTACCATTCTGCCCAGGTCCAGGCCTTCTCCAGAGCCACACCAAAGAAAGACAAAGGAACGTAGAGCTGATATCTCCTCAATCTCCAGCTTCATGATCTACAGTTACAGTGAGCAGAGGAGGTAGGGAGGGAAGAGTGAACACACACAAAGCCATAAGCTCAATACTTGCAAACTAATTATTTTCATTCTTCCTTACACATATTGACATATAATAGTACACATGCTGCTAACTACAAACATGCCGAGTATGCGTTACATACATCGTCCCAGGTCCAGAAACGCTCGGTGTGGCTGATGCCTGATTCTCTGTAGTACTCCTCTAGTGGAGCCTCAAGCAGAATCACGTCAAACTTGCACTTCAAATCCCGCAGGTCAAAGTGCTCTGGGTCAGCCTGGAGGTACCTACACACATCCACACACCCCTTAAATAGAGTCACCTCTCCTCAACACAGCTAATGCCTACTTGAAAAGTCCAGTGTCATCTCAATTCAACTTGCTTCCTCTGGGCAAAAATCAGATTGTTGATCTGAATTGATATGGTCTTGGCTACTTAACCGTTATGTTATCTGTTTACATACATTGGAGGGGTGTTGGTGGTGGAGATGAGTTCATCCTTCAGTCTGATTAGCTCTCTCAGTTTAGGATATTCCTCAAATCGGTCAGCCAGACCTAAACCACATAACACATGGAGGTTAGAACCCGCCCCACACACATACACACACAAACACATACACACACACAAACACACACTCACCAACATCTCTGATGAAGTTTTGTGGTCTGTGTCCTGTATCTACAAAGTGCTGGCAGTAGTCATTGTGGGGGTTCAGACTCTGGGTGCCCTGAATAAAGGAAAAAAAGTGTGTAACATTAAGCATGAGATGAGCAACAAAGAATGTGAAACTGGGGTAAAGAAAGAAGAGGGGCAGGAGGAAAAAGAGAGATTTAAATGGTGAGAGAGAAATGGATGTGAATAGCTGGGTTTCCATCCCAGCATTTCTATGCAAATAATGATTTCATTTCATCATTTTCTGTCGATAAAGAAACTATGCAATAAATAGCAAAAGTAATGCTGGTGAATTAGAACGTTGCCAAGTGTGTTTCTTTGTTTTCATCTTAGGATGGCATTAAATATGGCCAACATTGGCTGATAAGGAAAACAATAACAACTTACCCAGCACTAACCAATTCTTCAAAAGATTTTTTTCCATTTTCTTGTGGATGTGTTTTCTGACGTACTTTATACCTTCAGGATGGCTGTTTATTTGCTTCAACTGAGCTGATGGTAACACACCTAATTTGTGTTTGTGTTATTTATTGCAACATTTCAAAAGACCTTTATTTCAAACTCAGAGAGAACAGGTAAAGAGAGAGAATGTTTGGATGAAAGAGACAAAAAAAAATTCCTAACCTTAAGGAAAGTACTTGAGTCCTTGTACACCTCCTCATAAGGGTTGCTTTCATCTGGCTGCTGCACCTCGACTTCATCCTAACTCACACACCACACCCCACACCACACCACACACACACACAGAACTTGCCTGTAATTCAAAGCTTTGCCATTAACTGTTAACCCAGATGTTGTTTGTACCCAAACAAGTTAAATACAATGTACATAAATCTGAACATTTTCTCTGTATTACCCAACTATTTTGAGTAAGGTGCGCTTTTTGATGATCTCTGTCATTGAAACAGGATCTTTAGGTGGAATCAACTTAATGCATTTAATTTTTGTCTGTTGTAATGCCCAGCAACACTGTTTTGATTGGCCAGTTTGAAAACCAACAGTCAGCTGGCAGAATCTTAACAGACTTTCGGCAAGCAACTTCAAGCAAAAGACGGTGAGTGGAATTGATGGTACACTTTTCCTTGACATGATATAAAAGATATTTTCACGAACTGACAACAATACTGTTCACATGCGGTCGTAAGAGATTTTAGGAGCGTGGAGCGTTAGCTTAACTTTTGTTTTGACCATTGGCAGCAGATGCTAGTTCATGACTGAATGTGAGGTGGTTTAGACTAGAGTCCCCGTGACAGTTATGTTAGCTAGTCATAACAAATGTTAACATCTCTAAGATTAATAGTCAGCTTAGTAGTAGGAATAGTTATCTTAATAGGTAATAGTTATAGCCAACGTGCGTTAATTGCACATTAGTGGCAAAACATGTAAGCTAACTGATAAACATTCACTGAACATGAACTTTTTAGGAAGATAGCTTATTTCACGTACAACTAGGGGTGGGCAGTATAAACGGTACACCGGTAGAAATTTGTTGTTGGTACGATCAAAACCTCTGAGTCTTTGGAAACATGCAGGAAGGCTCTTAGAATGCCTTATTCTTTATGAAAAACAACAAAATGTTTCAGTGGCCTTGTAGAAAAAGACCTAATAGGCTGCAATGGTGTATTTGCAGAAACGCACATCCAATTTATGGACGATTGGCATTCATCATCTGATACACCTGTTGTACGCACCAATCAAGGTTTTTGCATGTTTCATGAATTCCACTTTGGTATTTTAGACTGGGGCATATTCCAAGTACTCGTACTCAGATCAGCAGACTAACCTGTTCCCATACCGATGTCATGTATAGATGTCACGCTGCCAAAAACGTTTTGTCAGGAGATTGGCAGCAGTATTGTAATTTTTACGAGGTTAACAATAAGGATGGTAAAAGTAGCTAATTGCTTCGCCTTATGGGCTAAGGCGAAGCCACGAGCGGAGCCCGATCGATGTACCCCTGCTGGACCTAAAGGCCCGAGAGGCAAAGACACAAGCATATTCTGAAAAACACATACAATCCAGAACTGCCCGGTCATGTAGATTCATGCCCAGGTCATGCATCACATGACGATATATATTGATGGCGTAGCCTAGCAGGGAGAAGTGCACCACCAGTGACCTCGTGTCTTCCCTGGCTTCCTCCTCTGATGGGCTCAACACCAGGATGTCGTCGAGGTAGAACAGAATTCTTATCCCCCGACGGCGCAGTGGACCCAATGCTACCTTGACGCACTTCAAGAAAGTGCGTGGGG
This sequence comes from Gephyroberyx darwinii, assembly GCA_900660455.1. Lineage (NCBI taxonomy): Eukaryota > Metazoa > Chordata > Actinopteri > Trachichthyiformes > Trachichthyidae > Gephyroberyx > Gephyroberyx darwinii. The sequence goes on along the minus strand of CABFOQ010026148.1, from coordinate 549 downwards.
CTAGGGAATAACCAAAAGGCAGGCATTGGTACTCGTACACCCTTCCCCGAAAGGCAAAGCGGAGGAATCTCCTGTGGGATCTGAGGATGGGGACATGGAAATACGCGTCCTTGAGATCAATGGACGTTAGCCAGTCGCCCTCTCTCACACACCTTAGCAGTGCTTTGGTGGTAAGCATCCTGAACTTCCTCACCACCACTAGCTTGTTGAGGGGGCGTAGGTCCAGAATAGGCCTCATCTCTCCTGTCTTTTTGTGGATCAGGAAATAGCGGGAGTAGAAGCCGTGTTGAGCCTCGCTGAGCTATAATAGCCTCCTTGTCCAGGAGATGGCTTATCTGTCTGCCAAGGCTGAGCTCACTGCAGGGTCGCTCAGCCTTGTCTCCAGTACACCCTTGAAGGGTGGTGGGCTGTGTTCGAACATGAGGGGGTGTCCCTCCCTCAACGTACCGAGCAGCCACTTGGGAACCGCGCATTTCTCCATCCAGAGCGCAAAGCGCTCGGAGAGAGGGCGGGCGGACAGTTGGGGGGCGTTGTTTATGAACGCACTGT
>CABFOQ010026144.1:3776-17448 GCA_900660455.1 Gephyroberyx darwinii | reverse complement strand
ACATCGGACTGCTTCAGCAACGAGGGCCAGTTCACAGCAGGATTATCATCTAAATTGAATCTTAAAGATGGAGCAAAAGTCTAGTTAGTATATTTGACTGCTTGTTAGCTAACGAGCTAGCAGGACTAGCTACGGGCTTGTTGGGTGTGGAAGAAGTAAGAAAACTAAAGCTGGAGTCAGGACACATCCTTTAAAGTTATTGGTTGGAGTCAGGGCTCATCTTAAAGTTATTTATTGGGACCAGTGTCTGTTTTATAAGTCTGTCGAACGTGTCCGGCTGGATAAACTTTAGCCACCATTAGTACAATTGCATTTGGTTGTTTGCGCTGCGCTGTTTGCATCCAATAATATATTGGCTAACTAGCTCAACAAAAGTGTCAATCCTAGCTTGTCTGCAAGTTGTAGCCAATAAGCTTATGGACATGAGCCATAAACAGACCGGCTACAGCAGAGAGCGTCGCTCACACACCCACATACACAAACACAACACACGAAAGTACAATATTACACGGAACTGTTATCATTAAGAAACAAAGTGGAACCACTCAGCCGCCTTTTCCCATTCTGGGTCAGACTCCGGCTCAAACATGTACGGTCTCAGTGTTGGTTCTGGAGTGGCCGCCATGGTTACGTTAAATTATGGCTTTAAGCTTATTTGTTTACCTTGAGCAGCATGAGCCCTCTGCTTTCCGGCCGCCTCACGCCATGAGTGAGGCATGAGGCGGCCAATCAGAGAAGTGCTCATTTACATACCCCTCCATGCCCTCAAAACAGCCTGTTCTTTACAATGGAGAAAATGAGAGACTGAAACACACACTACAGAAGCCGGTTTTAGGATTTGTTTTTATATAGACTTCACAATCGTCTTGTAAAGACCCCCAGGAACAGTTTTAAATAGCCCAAAATGAGTAAAATACCCCCCCTTTAAAGTTGTAAATGTCGGGAAGAGTTTAAATTGCCCTCAACTACCACTGTCAGGAGCGTGGAGTATCCCTGCTGACCAAAGCCCTGGAGCAGTGCCTGGCTGTGAGGTGGGGTGATGGGTATGAGGTGCTCAGTGACCGGACAGCGCCCCCCGTCTCTAAGGAGGCATCCCAGCGAGCCATCGAGATCCTCAAGACCCTCTTCAACATCACCCACACCTTCCACAGACAGAAGCCAGATGAGGTGACCTATGAGCACAGCATGCATGACACTACAGGACACATCAGTTGGGGGATTTACAAATTTGCGATTTATAAATCAGGTTTTTAGCTGATACAATTGTTGATTAGAACAGACCTGCTAATGCGGTTGGTAGAATTGACAGATCAGGCACACCCCAATTTTACCAGCATTTGGCTGGTAAAATGGGGAAAAAAATAACTTTAACCCATGACTATGGGTGAGACATGGCTTTCTTTCATTCTGATAACGTCTCACCAGACCCAAGGGAATGGCAACATGTAACCTGGCTGGTTACATAAATTGCAATTGGTGGACAAGAATATATGTTTTCTCAAACAATCTTCTAAGATCTAGTTAGCTAGAGAGTAATAATTTGTGCCAGAAGGAGGGTACCCCCACCACCACCCTCACATTGCTAATACATGTGACAGTAAGAGGGATAACTAGTGTGAAACTGGGAAACCTGACCAAATACTGAACTGGTGGGTGGATGGACATTATTCACAGTCAGTCTTGACCATCTAACCCAAGATCCTGAAATGCCTTTTACCATTCATATTGTGCATTGAAACCAAACTGTAGGCTCGTCCTCAGTTTACATTCCAACAATACTTTGTCCTCCTCCCTTTGCTGTCTTATTGTGCATGCCGAGTTTAGCAGTTCAGGAGAACAGTAGTGTGTTTGATGTTTCCAGGTGGATGCTGCCCTCTACCGCCACCTAGCAGCTGTGCTGCGCCACTGCCTGCTACTGTCTTATGATGGAGAAGGCCTGTTGGAGGAACTCCAAGGGTCAGAGCAATGTGTCTGTGTTAATGATTGCATTTTAATTGACATATTCATTAATACAGTGCTTGGCTGGTGTAATTTGTCCATGTGAAGCAGAAAGTGGAACCTTAACATATTAAGTCAAATTGACACCGTAGCTGAAGAATAGATTGACTTGTACAATGATGAGTACGAGTGTTGACTTCCCTCCACAGACACACAGTGAATGTCCTGTCAGCACTGCCGTTGGCATGTCTGGACGTCCTGCTGTCCGTTCGTCTGGATCAAGCATCCCAGGAGTGGGAGGGAGTCAACATGGACTGTGTCCATGCACTGCTGCTTTTTATGGACAGACGCCTGGACAGGGTGAGGGTGAGGGTGAGGGTGTGTGTGTGTGTGTGTGTGTGTGTGTGTGATGAATATATTTGTGATTAGTGGAAGGGGCAGAACAATTTGCAACTACTTTTTTCAATGTTTGAGAAAATATTTATTAGCTATTGAAATTTCAAGAAAAACATTTTCTGAAATATCGAAACCAGTGGTCAAACTGTTCTTCCTCTTTCATTAATCAGAAAATTATTGATGAATGTACTTTTACTTATTGAAGTGTTATTGAAATTAGTGACTATCCAGTATCAAGCTAGCTTTACTCGTTTTTTTATGTGTAGGTGGAGAGAGCAATAGCAGTAGCCTAGCTGTTGTTGTAGAGAAAAAGTGGGAGTTGCATCCCATACTCAAAACCTAACATGTCTTGTGGCTGCATTGCATTCTGGTCTATTGAGGCTACTGTTGTTGGAGAAATAGATATCTCTGCCTCTACAAAATAGCCCATCTACATTTCAAACAGCCATATCCAATTTGATGCTTCTCAGCAAAATATGTGGGAAGGTGGTTTTTATGCCACTGACTGAGTTTTTAAACACAAACAACATATTTAAGAAGTTACAAGTTTTTGCTATACATAGTACAGAGACAGCTCTGGTCAAGGTTCTTAATAATTCAGTCATCCTAGATGCTTGGATGACCACTACTCAGAGAGTTGGTATTACATGTGGTGTGCCTCAAGGCTCAATCTTAGGCCCAGTTCTTTTTAGCCTGTATTTGCTCCTACTAGAAGCCATCATCCACAAGCATGGCATCAGATGTCACTGCTATGCAGACAATACCCAGCTATATATTTCAGTCATGCCAGATGATCTTAGTACTATTGATACCCTTACTATCACAGACATTTATAAATGGATGGTGCATAACTTCCTCCAGTTAAGATAAAACTGAAATTCTGGTAATTGGATCTAAGGCACCACAAGAGTTTACATAATGAGAGACGGGACTAATAGACAGGATGTATGGTGACTGCACTCCAATAGTGCTTGATACAACCTGAAAATGGATGCCAATAAACTACGAGAAAAAGAAGGTAATTTAGCGGCAATGCATTTTGGGGCATCTTGGTGCAGTCGGTCGCATACTCTAATGTAGTATACATTCAGCATTTCTTGCGTACATAAAATATGTATCATGTATGTATAATTTGCTGTAGATGCTACTATCTAGGCAATAATACTAATCACTCTACCTCAGACAGAACTGAAATGTGATCATAACTTGACAGAAGCTCTAGCTGCACTATGAAAGATTTTTATATAATATCAGGAAGTGGGGCTGCAACAGAGAAGAGTGTCCCATCTCCCCACCAAGTGAGACATCGTAGATTCACCCTATTTGGCCAAATTAAATTCTAGTGTCAGTATGGTCTCTGGTGGGAAATCTTAAACATACAGGATGGCTGAACCTCTTAACCACCTCCACCCCCACCACACACTAAGAAGAACACATTTTAATTTGCTGACACCTCACAGGATTTCTGGGTATTGATAATCAAAATTCAAACACTTACCTCTCATTACAATTTGGAGCCTCCCACATGCAAGACTGCCTAGTGTAGCTGTAAGTTGGCATCATTTGGCATATATGTACTCTTAATCAGGGTGAGAAGCTGAAGGAGAAGGTGACCCCTGTACTGAATCTGCTGACTGAGAGTTGCCAGGTGCACAGAGAGACACGGCACTTCCTCCGGCAACAGGTAGCTCATCTTACTTTTCCAAATTTCTTTGTGCAAAAGTGTATTAAACTTTAAGTTACTTTGGCCATCGTTCTTGCAATCTGTTCTGTAGAATCAGGCAAGGGAATTTGGAATGATTTAATAGTTTGGGAATTTCTGGAATTCCATTCTGGAAGATGATACTGATGGCAGCATCTCTTATCACTGCCTACATTTCCATGCATAAATGCCCTTCTTAACCCAGTGTTTCAACTAACCTGGTTTTGAGTCAACGCATGTAAATGTCATAATAATAATATTATTATTCCGATTACAGGAAATCTGTCCGGCTTACTCCCATATTAAATGGGTTACTGTGGCATCTTACTGCTTTTGCTTTTGTTTTTCACCATCTGTTAAACACAGCATTATGGGTACATTTGTTGTCAACAAAAACATGGCAGCAAGAAATACTTTCTCTAATTTGTTTCCCCTGTATTACATGTATGGTGCGATTGCTCAGTCAAAGAGGGAGGGGCAATATTCTGTTGCCTGGTTTATTTATAGCAACAGGGAGACTCAATCACAGGGTATTAAAGGTTCATGGAAACAGCTTAACTTGAAGTTCTATGTGTGTCCTGACTCACCATCCAGATCTTGCCCCCACTGAGGGACTTCGCCCTCCGACCTGAGCAGGGCACCACGCTGAGGGGCCGGCTCGTCCGCCTGATGACCCACGTCGACACCGACGTCAAGCACTGTGCTGCCGAACTGCTCTTTGTGCTCTGCAAAGAGAACGGTATAGCCATCCCCTCTACAACCCGGTGGCACTGTGGCTCACAGCACAGCAGTTTACTCCCATGGCAGAGTGCTTTTGAAACAGATTCTAGCTGGAACCATTTCTTTGTGGTAATGTGTCAGCATGAGATTGGATTAGATTAAATAAAACTTTGCAGCAACAAATAGTAACAGGACACATCACAGATGAATAGAATATACACCGAACAGCCATAACATTAAAACCACCTGCCTAATATTGTGTAGGTCCTCCTCATGCCGCCAAAACAGCTCTGACCCATCAAGGCATGGACTCCACAAGACCTCTGAAGGTGTCCTGTGGTATCTGACACCAAGACGTGAGCAGCAGATCCTTTAAGTCCTGTAAGTTGCGAGGTGGGGCCTCCATGGATCAGACTTGTTTTTCCAGCACATCCCACAGATGCTCGATTGGATTGAGATCTGGGGAATTTGGAGGCCAAGTCAACATCTTGAACTCTTTGTCCTGTTCCTCAAACTATTCCTGAACAATTTTTGCAGTGTAGCAGGGCACATTATCCTGCTGAGAGGCCACTGCCATCAGGGAATACCGTGGCCATGAAGGGGTGTACTTGGTCTGCAACAATGTTTAGGTAGGTGGTATGTGTCAAAGTAACATCCACATGAATGCCAGGATCCAAGGTTTCCCAGCAGAACATTGCCCAGAGCGTCACACTGCCTCCGCCGGCTTGCCTTCTTCCCATAGTGCATCCTGGTGCCATCTCTTCCCCAGGTAAACAACGCACACGCACCTGGCCGTCCACATGATGTAAAAGAAAACGTGAGTCATCAGACCAGGCCACCTTCTTCCATTGCTCCATGGTCCAGTTCTGACGCTCACATGCCCATTGTAGGCACTTTCATTGGTGGATCGGTCTGCAGCTACGCAGCCCCAAACGCAGCAAGCTGCGATGCACTGTGTTCTGACACCTTTCTATCATAGCCAGCATTAACATTTTCAGCAATTTGTGCTACAGTAGCTCTTCTGTGGGATCAGACCAGACGGGCTAGCCTTTGCTCCCCACGTGCATCAATGAGCCTTGGGCACCCATGACCCCGTCTCTGGTTCACCGGTTGTCCTTCCTTGGACCACTTTTGGTAGGTACTAACCACTGCATACCGGGAACACCCCACAAGACCGTTTTGGAGATGCTCTGACCCAGTCGTCTAGCCATCACAATTTGGCCCTTGTCAAAGTCGCTCAGATCCTTACGCTTGCCCATTTTTCCTGCTTCCAACACATCAACTTCAAGAACTGACTGTTCACTTGCTTCCCAATACATCCCACCCCTTGACAGGTGTCATTTTAACGAGATAATCGATTATTATTCACTTCACCTGTTAGTGGTTTTAATGTTATAATATATAAAATGTTATGTTATGTTATAATTATAATATAATAATCATACTCAACTAACAATTCCACCAATATTAAGGAATGAATGAAAATGAAAATGTGAAAAAAAGTCTGGATTCCAGCATTAACATGATATGATATAGCAGCGATAGTTTCAGTAGCAGCAGAATTTAGTGAGACAGAAAAAAAGGTGAGATTCGTAATGAAAAAAATCTACCAGTGCTTTTCCTGTACAAAAATGAATTATTCATGTCAATGTCACATGAACTCATGGTCTTGCAGTGAGTATCGCTCCATTACTGTTTCTACAGTGTGAACAGAAAGAGAAAAAGCATGGCTGACATGAAAGTTGACTTCTTTCATTGATTTTTCAGGTTGAATCAGTATGAACGGACATAATGCTGACAGTGCTGAGATATAAACAGTATGTTTAGTTGATGAAAGAAGTCCTGAAAGTGGATAGCATAACAAATCTCTTCTGCAAAGTACAGAACTTTAGATTTGTTGCAAATGTGAATACATAATGCAATGGGGCATGGACAAATCAAACTATAATAGAGTGTTAAAAGACATGTCTGATGAACCAAGCCACTGATTGCACTTATGATATACAACACCATTATGCAATATACAACAGTATTTTTGGGGATTAGCTTGTTGGGACAATAATATAGAGAACAGGCAAGAAATCAAAATCAACAATGTGGAAAAAGCATTCAAATCACGTAACATTTAATTTACACATAATACAGGGTTTAGTAGTATGTCTTAAGAGTGCAACTGCGCACATCATTGAAATTTGAAGTGTACTAGCAATTTGACAGTAATGTTTGCACATCGCTCTTATTTTGAAATCTGGTCTGCAGTGCTAGAGACCAAGAGGTCAATAGGGTGAATCGTGGACTTGTTTCTGAGATGGGCTAAATTGATTCTGACCATGAAATCTGTATGTTTTCTTGCCACACAATATGTGGTCAAGATTTCTTCCACTCCATTCCTCCATGGGTTGCATTTTAACAACTTAACAGCGAACTATAGCTGGACATCTGGACTATCACAGGCATTTCAGATATGGCAGTTCAACAAGGACCTAATGAAAATACTACAGTCTCTTAGACACACCAGCACATGGAGATGCCGGCCCTTATGGAAAGCAGAAAAATTATTATCTGCAAATGATAGTGTTAGCTGGAATATGTACACACTGATAAATCACAATTTGAAATAGTTTGGACCCTGTATTTCAAGAGGTTTTTTTGGCGCCACGTTTTCAAAATGAAGGCAAGTGACATCGCTGGGCAGCTGGTGGTTGTTGATTGACTAATGATGGACTAATAAGCGTGTGTGTGCTATAAAGTTGTCTTGTTCTACTGGAGAAAACAGTCACTCAGTAGTAATCCTGGCTTGTGTCTCCCCACAGTGAGCCGCTTTGTCAAATATACGGGTTACGGCAATGCCTGCTGGCAGCTCGGGGACTGCTGAGTGGCCAAGGGAACACTGGCCAAGCCCGACATCCCTCACAGCACTGCCAGTACTCCAGCGACTCTGACTCTGACACCGAGGAGTACCGGGAGGCTAAGGGGAGGATTAACCCGGTGACTGGTCGGGTGGAGGAGGAGCAGCCCGATCTTCTGGAGGGCATGACGGAGGAGGAGAAGGAGGAGGAGGCCTGCCGCCTCATCAGCATGATCAACAGGCTCTCTCGGTGTGTATGTGTGTGTGCAAATACTATTTAAAGGATGGATGCAAAGCTAATTGAATGCAAAGCTACTGACCCCCACTCCTTTCTCTCTCATTCTCTTTCCCTGACTCTTTCTCCCAGGGACAAGATCATTCAGCCAATGGGAGTGACAGCAGGGGGGAGATTAGCTCCACTGTGTGGCCATATGAGGGGCTGCAACCTGGAGGAAGAGGAGGAGGAGGAGGAAGAGGAGGAGGACGAGGACATGGATCAATAGACAGTAGCAAGGAAGCAGACACATGGAACAGAATGACACAAACAGACACTTTGAGAGCAGTAGAGTGATGGGAGAGCGAAATGAGTAGTTGGCCTTTATTAACCACTGTTTCTTAGTGCAATTTATTTTTTCCGGCTATCTATTTATACATCCATGCAGCAGTAGTCATTGTTATAGGAGACTCTGCATCATACGGCTGCAGCCATGCCCTTCTCCCACCAGCTCATCCAACAGTCATTCCTTCATTTTCTCTACCCGCTTATTCCTTTTCAGGCTGATGGGAGTCTAAAGCCTGTCCTAGCAGTCCATCACACATCACAGTCCATAACGCAAATAGCTGAGACACCGTGACACCCTATCCCTTTAAAAAAAAGACACCACAAGAAATAAAAAAGGATAGGAAAATATGAAAAGAGTAAAAAACAGATTAAGATGAATCATTACATAAAAGCCATAGAATTGAGTCTTAAGAAAAGAGGACAGACAGAGGAGCTTTCAGGTTCATGGGGTGTTAAAGGTCTGTAATTTAACTAGGGACCAGATGTCGCTGAGCTTTAAGAGTAATCAATAACGCTTTGAAATCAATTCGAAAACTGCAATAAAACCTGATTTTGCAACTTTTTAAAATGTATTCACTTAAAGGGGCAATTTATTACATTTTGACAAGTTATTACGTTATCAGACATTCCTTACATTATCAGCTGCATATGGCTGCAGCAGTGTGGAAGAAGGAAAGATGACCAGGTTTAACTATTTTCTTGTCACCATGGAAACCACGGTATTGCTTCCCCTGCTTAGGATGAATAAACACCAGCACTAACCTTCAAGGAGAGTGTTTCTGTATTTGTGTGTGTGTGTCATTTTTTTCAAGGTTTACTGTATGATTTGTCCAACACCTCCTCGCTGCTCTCTCGATTTTCATTTCGAAAGCCTTCATACACCTACTCTGAGGATTGTTGGCATGTATCCCTTAATGTTAGCCCTTAAAATTATATGTGAAATTAAGACCTTTGGTTTCATGATAGTACTTAAACCCTTAAAATATTCACTCTTAAATTTCAAAGAGACAAACAGCTTATTTGACTGGATGAGAAACCTCACAGACTTGAACTTTTATTTATTTCTCTGACAGATTGTTTTTGGTCTGACTGTTATTTTTAATGAGTACTCCAAGGCATTTGATGAAAGGTTTGCGAAAGCCATAAGAATTCAATATTCATAACATCTCTAAGTAACTAGGTAGGTACCATGGAGTGAGACTGTCCAACAACATAGCACAACCTGAACCTCACTAATAACACTTACACACACATACTCCTACTGGTTTATGATTAGTCTGACCTACAGGAAGCCGGCAGTTGGTATAGGCTCCCCATTAGCTCTGCAATTTCAGCACAATTCCCCTACTTCTCTACTTCCTTTGTGTTACTTTCTCAAATTCCACATAGTAACACCCTAGCAACTACCTGGTAGACCTTAGAAACCCAGTAACACCTATACAACCACCTAATACACCCTAGCAACCACCAGGTAACATCTTAGCAACCACCTAGTAACACCCTAGCAGCCATCTAGTACACCATAGCAACCACATTGAAACACCCTAGAAAACATCTAGTACACCCTAGCAACCACCTTGTAACACCCTAGAAACCATCTCTACACCCTAACAGCCACCTAGAAATACCCTAGCAACCACCTAGAAACACCATAGCAGTGGAACAGTGTGGTGAGTTGTAAATTAGTGCTGAGTCTGCAGTGGTACATCAGACTAAATCAAACCTCCCACTCAGGTTTTTGAGTATTCAGTATGACTCACATACTGAACTTGACTCAACATACTGCAAATACTGTGCCTGTGGTATCTGGCGAGGCAGGAAGCTGCAGTTTTCAGGATAATTTGCTGAACATCCGTGTGCATACCATGTAAGCGTAAGCCACACAGCATTAAGCCACAACGCAACAACATTCAGCAACAATACAAAAATCTAAGCCAGAACACAAAAAATGAAGCCACAACTCAACCTAAGTTGGTCACAATGGAAGTGAGAGGCAGATACATTACACTAGCCAGAAAAGCAAAAAAAGATTCAAACTAATCTATTTGTATGTAATCATCAAACCCAACCCAATAAGTGAGACCTGCTGCTGCAAAAGACCTATGTCAAAATACTCCCACAGACCTGTACTTTAACAACACACTAATATTTCAGCCCAAGTGGTGCAGAAAAATCATGACAGGCCCTAGCAATAACCATACTGCAAAACAATGATATGTTATAGATTCTGATCTTGAATGTTAATGTTAAAGTACAGGTCTGTGAACTGCCCTGGTAGCCACATGCGGCTTGTGGGCCCATATTTTGCGGCTCGCAATGATAATGATAAATCCATTTTCTATGCACACACTTGCAAATACAATACAATTTCTGTGACCAATATCGTTAATCAGACAGCTTGTATTTTGAATGAGGATTGTGTCAAATAGCACAATATCTATAAAAAAAAAATTTTTTAATTAATGTATATATTAAAGAAAATAGTATTGGTGTTTATGCAATGCATTCAATCCTTATATTTCATGTTCTGCACTTGATATGAAACAATAACCACATTTTGGGCACAGCACATTAACTCTCAGTTTGTGCGGCTCAGCCTTGAGTGGCTTCCTGGCAAAAATCAGTTAGTAACACTCATGTACTGTGTACAGATTAAAAAAAACACTCACTTGAAGTAGTTCCAAATAAACCTGGCTACATCAGTTACATACACTCACCAGCTACTTTATTAGGTACTCCTGCTTGTTAACGCAAATAGCCTGCTCCTCCAAACAGCGAATCATGTGGCTGCATTGTTTTTTACTATATATTTTATTCCTTTATTTATCATGTTGGTTGTATTTTATGTCATTGCTTATGTTCTGTTTTTTGCACCTTGGTCCTGTGAGGAACGACATTTAGTTTGGCTGTATGTGCTACATGTATGGCTGAAATAAACTCAACTTGACTTGAATTGCAATTCAATATATAAAGTGGGCAGACATGGTGAAGTGGTTTAGGTTTTTGTTGGACCAAACATTAGAATGGGCAAGACATGTGATCTAACAGACTTTGACCATGGTGATTGTTAGTGTCAGACGTGGTGGTTCCAGCATCTCAGAAACAGGCAGATAAGACGCTGTTGTTAGGCTATGTCTAGCCTTCAACATAGATGTAGTTTGGCCAGTACTGATGCCTGATTGATTTCATATTTTAGTCCAGTAGTGGATGCAGTAGTCTACACAACTCATTTCCATCCATGTGTAAAAAGATGTGGATGCCAAACTCAAACTCAAACTCAATAAAATGATTTAAATGTGATTTTAAAGAATCTAGTGTAATATAAGTCCATGAGGCCATTAATCTGTTAATAAGGCTCTACTACAACAAATACCTTTCAGTCAATATCAGCGGCACAATGCACAATCAAGGTGTTACAGACACTCAAGGACTGGGAGAGAGTCTCACTACTTTGACTATTGTTTTCCACTCACATTAACCAGGAAATGTACACATTTACCAACTCTTTGGGATGATATTTAATTTTGAAGGGTGTCATGGTCGCTCAGTGGTTAGCACTGCCACCTCACAACAAGAAGGCCTTGTCCCTGGTCCTTTCTCTGTGGAGTTTGCAGGGTTTCCTCTGGGTGCTTCAGTTTCCTTCCACATTCCAAAGACATGCAAGTCAGGTGAACTGGAGACTCCAAGCTGCCCATAGGTGTGAGTGTGTTTGTGTGTGTATAAGACCCTGAATAGCCATAAACGGCTATGGGAAATTAACTTCATTATAAAAATTTCTGACTCTACCAACCTTATAATAACAACTACAACTTTGTATTACTAATAAGCCTATATTTGACTGCACCACTGACCAGTAGGACCTTTAATCTGAAGTATCACAGTTTAAGTGTCACGGCTCCAGCCCCGACCCAGGGTTTTCCTTGTGTTTCCTCTCTGTCCCTGCCTCCCTTGTGTCTCCACCTCCCCTGTGTGTCTCATTGTCAGTCAGCTCCAGCCCAGCATCTTCACGCTCCACCATCCCTTCACCTGTTCATTTCATTAAATCCTCTTTTCCTACTCCCGTCTGTCATAGTGTGCATTTTGGGTCCAGTAACAACCATAACCCTAACAGAACAATCTGGCCAGAATGGACCCAGCAGACTACGACGTCCTGAAGCAGGCAATCTCTAACCAGGGGCCAACACGAGCAGGCGCTACAAGCTGTCTTGGATCAGCTAAAGGATATCTCCACTGCTCTGGCCACTCTCCGTTTGGGACAGACCACAGCCATGGCAGCGGATTCCTCACCACCCCCAGCAGCCGCCCAACCAGCTCCTCCTGCCTCTCCCGTCTTGGAGCCACACATTCCTCCCCCGGCAAAGTATTCTGGCAATCCCAACACCTGTCGTGAGTTCCTCATTCAGTGTCGCCTTACTTTCAGTGCCCAACCATCCCACTACGGTAGTGAAGCAGCTAAAGTAACGTTTATTGTTAATCTGTTGGAGGGAGCCCCATTCAGTTTATACAACGCTCTCTATGAGCAGGGCTCTCCCACAGCCCAGTCGTTTGCAGCCTTTTCCGTAGAGCTTAAACGTGTTTTTGACAACCCCATACGAGGGCAGCAAGCAAGGCAACATTTGTTGAGACTCCGGCAGGGCAAGCTTAGCATTCGGGAATACATAGGCAAGTTCCGCAGCTTAGCCATTGAGTCTGGTTGGAATGATAGCGCCCTTATTATCGCTTTCCAGAGCAGACTCAGCTGGGAAATAAGTAGGGAGGTGGCGCTCCAGGGGGAACTAGGGACCTTAGACGAGGCTAGCCATTAAGGTTTCCGACCTGGCTACACAGTGGCGAGTAGAGCCAGGTCTCCCCAGGGGTAATGTTCATCTGCCGGGGGCTAGTGGGGATGCCAGAGCTAATCTTGTCCCCGAAGCAGAGCCCATGCAGCTGGCCCAGCCCTGTCTTTCCCCGGCAGAATGCCATCGGAGGATGGACTCGGGAGCCTGCCTCTACTGTGGCCAGGCTGGCCATTTCCTGGCTACCAGTCCTTTCCGGCTAAAAGGGGAGGCTAATCAGTGACTGCGGGGACCAGTGGCGGCTGGTGCATTTTTGTCCGGGGGGACTATACCAAAAATCAAGCAAATGTGTATTTAAATAAATGAAAAGGCCTTTATTTGTATTTGCTGTGCTGAATGAACATTTATTGTAAAGAAACATGCTTAGTTAAGGTAAGTTAAGGTATTTCAATTAGTGCAAATTTTTTATAATAATTATCTTTTATATTACAATTTGTTATGGTGAAAGACTAAAGTAAGGAAAAAGTGCCTCAATAAGTGCAAAAGAAATCTGACAACACAAAGCTCTGAGACAATGGCAGAAAATTATGAACACAGTAAGACCTAATAGAAAATAACATTTAAGAAAAAAATTATGAATATGGTATTACATTTGAAATACCCAGTGCCATCAAAAAGCTGAGTGAACTTGAGCCAGTTCACTCAGCTTTTTGATGGCACTGGGTATTTCA
>CABFOQ010026141.1:0-19528 GCA_900660455.1 Gephyroberyx darwinii | reverse complement strand
ATCAAAATATAATGGGGAAATTGTATCTAATAATAACAACAACAACAATAATAATAATAATAATAATAATTTAATTTTATAACACTTTTCATTAAAAGAAAATCTCAAAACTGCTACAAAATTTAAAAGCAAATAAAAACAAATACAACATACAAGCACATCAAGACTTAAGGCAGGAGTGGTTGGGCGAGGGGTATTTTAGCAGTCCCAAAAGGAAGAAAAGGCCTTGATAAAAATGTTTTGAGCTCTATTTTAAAAGTGCTCAGAGTCTGTGGTGCCCTCAGGTGGTCAGGAAGGGCATTCCAAAAAGTGGGGTAGATACTGGGTCAAACAAATGATTTGTTACACCAATTTCTGTAAAGGTCAGAATTATCACAAGGATTAAAATATCAAGTGTACTGACTCATCTGCCCCACATGCTCTTTATTATGGCGTTTATGAGCCTATGTAGCCTGATTTTCATAGGCTGCTTGTTTTGCAGGTGGTGAAGCCTGAGACTATGTTTTATTATATTCTTATAGGATATCCTGCTTCAAATGTAGGCTGTTTCTGATTTCTCCTAGCAGGGGAAGATCGATGACCCGGGACTTGGGTATGGTTTCTCGCTGGCGGGGGCGCTGCATACCTGCACACACATATAACAGCTCAAACGTAGACGAAGTCAAGGATAACATCACACAGTCAATCTAAAGAGCAAAGGGGAGTTTCTGAGCTCACAAACACACCCGGAGCCCTTTTTTATTACGCTTCCAGACCTCTGCAAATGGATCCGACTAAGACGGTGGCCTCTCTGCTCTGGTTTGCCGTCTGCATTGGGATGAAGTACAGTGAAGCCTGGGAGCTTGGCTCACTGCGGCGCACCTCCGACCCGGCCGGACCCGGATCCCACCTGGCCGAGAGGAGCAATGATGGGGAAACACTTGGGATGGACAGGAAGGATCGGTCGGCGAATGGCACGGTGGTTCTCCATGATTACATGGTGTTTTTGTACAGGACACTCTCCAAACTTCAACCAAGAGACAATGGTAGTGGTTTACGTCCCACGGGATTTGCAAACACAGTGACGAGTTTTGTGGACCAAGGAAAAGGTTGGAGGATAATTCTGATTTTCCTGAATAATTCTTTTGAGCATTTTAAAGAAATAGTGTTGCTTTAGAAAAAAACAGTAATAAAGTTTCCCCTAGAATTAGTTTACATGTGCTTCATTATCATTCAAACCCTGCCCCCAGGTTTTTATAAAGGCTGTAAATCCAAGATCCAAGATGTTTAACAACTTGTCTTGTTAAACAAGACAAGTTAAACAAGACAGGTGTTCTTGTTTTGTTTTTTCTTGTTGTTTTTAAAAAATTAAAAAAAATCTGTAGTAGTCTATATTAGGATATTGACCTCCATTGCCGCTCTCTCATTTTTCATTCCATCTTTTTCACGCGCATTTTTTTTGTCCAGTGCCACTTTTGATTTTGAGACTCATACCCTGGCTAACCCATCCTTTCTCTAGACGCACCCCATGACTTAGGTTGTTTAAGTCACTTCAAAGACATAAGACTGCAGTGTTTTGGTGTCCACTTCAAGTGTATGCGCCATTCACTTTACTTGCTCATGTAAACTCCAAGCGCTCCAAGGTTCAACTGTAGGGTTTCTCGCCTGCTAGCATGGGCGTCAAGTATGGCAAAGTATGGCATTCGCCACAGGAGTCCAAAGCCCAGCCAGCCTATTGCTTTTGTAGGTGTTTAACAAACAAAAGGAAACCTACAACCAAACAGCTTACACATTTATCGGTTCATAAAAAAAATAATATCTATTTACAATATCCATTGAAAGTCTAGCAACCATTTAAGTGTATTTATGAATTAATTTGTATATCCCTTTCACAAGACAGGTCAATCATCTATTTTTGTTTCAAGATAAATTTGATATCCTCAATTATCATTACCCAGAGCTGAGTTATTTTAATATATTTCTCTGGTCTCTGCAAATAGAAACATAATTTGAAGCCATGTGTAGGGCTCTATGAATGAGAAACCTGTACCATACCATCATCCTCAAGCTACAACAAAGTTCACAGTCTATTAAGCCTGTGGCTTTAAAGTTCACAGACATTTCAGAAATACAAAACTTCATGAAGACCATATGAAATTATTCAAACCACCTTGTTAAATGGCCAAGCTGTTCAAATATCAAATATCTATTCATCTTTTCACATCTAAAAAGTCACATAAAGGGAGCATTCAGCAGCAATGTTCCCTCTGAGCTGATAGTTTTGTGACCTACATCTAATATTTCATCACATTGACTAGATAATGTCAGTAATTATGATAAAAGATGCAGGGACTTTGGGCTGCACAGGTTCTCCCCTCCAGTCAGCGAGAGACTATGATAGGCTTGTTTTCTCTTGGTCTTCTCTTTAGTCTACTTGGAAGACTGAGTTAATTTACTAAAACTATTGTCCCTATGTGAAAACACCCAAAGGCTGTAGTTGTTGTGAGTTGTGTAGTATAGAAGCGCTAAAGGCAAGGCCCTGTTATCAACCTTTCAGTGTATTCGGTACCTGTGACAATGATCAACGGCAGAATGTTCATGGAACAATTTTGCAATTATCTTGCATACAGTAAATTAATTTCATAGCCATAGGCACAGTGCCTATGGCTATGAAGTCACCCCGTCACTCCATAAATATCTGCATGGATTCATGGAAATGTTCTAAATAAATGCCAGGTCAAGTTGCAAGCAATAAAGGATTGGGAGTATTTATATTATTGTTTCTGAACAACTGAAATTGTTTGAGTCTAAAAAATGCCTTTGAATTAAATTAATAAAATTATTCTATTATGATTATATTATACACTCACTTTCCATTGATTCCATTTTCTGCAGATCTATTTTATTTCCCGCACAATCTGCATCTTTTATTTCTTTGTGTTCTATCATTTTATATGTGAAAGGAAACATTTTATATGTGAAAGGAAACTCATGTTTGTAATATGTTTAACCTGCATATGGAAGTATTAAAAAATGCATGACTAGTCTATGCTCCCCTCCTCATCCACAGACCAACCATTTTGGGAGAGTGGTCAGCGTTACATCTTTGACCTGTCTAGCCTGCCCAGAATGGATGACCTGGTGGAGGCGGAGCTGAGAATCCTTAGGAAACCTACAGTAGACCTTCTACCTGTGCTGACGACCGGAGGAAATATTTTTAATTTCCTTCTATACTCCTGCTCTGCTGAGGGGACCTCTGGGAGACAGCTTCTGGACTCCAGAACTGTGGAGGTTTTGAATGGGGGTCTCCCCAGGTGGGAGGTGTTTGATGTCTGGGCCAGCATGAAGACCCGGCAGAGGAATCCCAGAGATCCACTACAGGCCTGCTTCCACCTCCTGGCCGTGTCCGAACTGACCAACACAGCAGTTGACCCCTGGTCCCTGGGGTTGGGCCGCCATGCTCGACTGCCACATGAGAGAGCTTTGCTGGTGGCTTTCTCTCATGCCAACAGGGATGACAATCTGTTCAGAGAGCTCATGGAGAAGATGAAGAATGTGGTAGGCGGCTTTGGGCTCCCCAAGCCTCTCAAACCTATCCGAAATAAAAAAAAGTACCACCGGCACCGTCGAACAGCCTTGTCCAGTCAGTCATTCGCCAGTGCTAGTGGGGGAGGGATGGGAGGAGCAGCAGCAGCAGCAGGTGGAGGAGGAGGAGGAGGTGGCACTGGAGGGAAAAATGGGGCTGGCCGTAGGAAGCCCCGCTGCAGTCGCAAGCCCCTTCATGTGAATTTCAAAGATCTGGGCTGGGACGACTGGATCATTGCCCCCCTGCACTATGAGGCGCACCACTGTGATGGGATGTGCGACTTCCCACTGCGCTCCCACCTAGAGCCCACCAACCACGCCATCATCCAAACACTCATGAACTCTATGAACCCCGAAGTCAGCCCACCGAGCTGCTGTGTCCCCTCCAAACTTAGCCCCATCAGCATCCTCTACATTGACTCAGGCAACAATGTGGTCTATAAGCAGTATGAGGATATGGTAGTAGAGAGCTGTGGATGCAGGTAGCAGGAAAAGCAATTGGTTGCCAAATTGCGCGCAAAGATAACCCTTTTATGTTACTGTTATTTGTTTATTGGACCGATTTTTGGATCTTAAACCAAAACTGCAATGCTACATTTAATCATTTTAAATCCAAATCTCTCTCCAGTATGAAAATAGATCAGAATCAGAATTTTCTATTATGTTTATACATGTGCCTTAAAGGAATAGCTCAGCCCAAAATAAAAAAAAACAAACCTCAGTCATTAACTACTGACACCTGTGTCAGTCGAAACTCCGATGAAGTTCGTACGAAAGCACAGAGCAAGTTAGCCTCCATAGTTCCATCTCAGTCCAAACTATTGAAGTCAATCATTTTAGCTTTAACACGGCATAAAATGTCCATTCAATTTCTCCAAACAGCTCATGCAGGATAATCCAAGTGTTTTTGTCTATTATCTCTCTTATTTTTTCCTCAGCGGCAATGCTTTGTTCTAGAACAAGCCAACTGTCATGCGCCTGGTGGCCAAGGTCAGATGACTTACAACTTGCCATCTTATAGCAGTTTTCCAGCTTTTGTCAGAGCGCTGTAGCATGCCACTAGGCGTGTGACTGTTTGCATTTTCTAAAATAAAGCAATAAGGTTGAGGGAAATTTAGGAGATAATCAGGTAAATAATGGACTTTTGGACATGCAGTGCAGTCGTTTGGCTACAAAACACCTGGATTGTGCCACAGAAGCTGTTTGGAGAAATCTGATGGACTTTTATGAGTTGTAAAAAGGAATTGTAAAAAGATGGCCTTGTTAACTTCAGTAGTTTAGAAGTAGGCAGAGATGGAACCATGGGGGTTAACTTGCTCTATTTGGTTTTCGTATGAACATGCAAGCTCCAACCCAGGGCGTTCTTGCTGTGTATTTCAAGATGTGTATGTGAAGGGGGTTTTGTATGCATTTTAAGGAAGGAAGACCTTGTGTAAGAGAAAATATGCTTGGGTCCTCAGTGTCAGGTGTTGCCTGTTAATGACATCAGTTGTGCCTTGGCTCTTTTATGTAAAACTTATTTTATGAGACTTATGTTTGCAAATCTAGATCATAGGAATAACATTGATTGTTAGGCACTGTAATGGCATTATGAACATTTTATAAGCACAATGAATCCTGTTATAGGGTGGACTTTACCTTTAAAGAGCCAACATCCAGCTTCAGATTGCACTTCACAACACTCCAACAATGACCTACTTTAGCATGTAAAACATTATTTTTCCCTCTTCAAAATCAATTTATTAATTTCTGAAAATATGTAGCCTACCACATTTTGTGAAATAAATATTTCCCTCAGTTCTAAACATATTACATTTACTAATGTACTGCATTTGGTTGATTTTTGATTTTTGTAATTTCACAATTTGACATGGATGTGATTTTAACAGGATGTGATTTATCCCTTTTATGGAAAGGAGTCATTCAAGTGTAATCAGTCGGTATGTTTTCCTCCAGAAATGTTTGCTACTAGCTTTAAAACATGTTCATGTAAAATGCACTGCATGTACACTGTGATCTATAAAGATCTACATATTTAATTGTATATTTCTGTACACAATTTTCCAGTACTACATTAATCTTTATATATTTTAAAATATAATGTGAACCTTTATATTCCCATGGCATAGTCACATTATTTTTGTACAGATTTTGTATGATTAAATGTTATATTTCCAACTTTAAATTCAGTTTTTAAATATATATATAAAATACGGTGCATAGAGTACAACCAAAAAAAAAATAGCTTTCATTCCATTTTCTCAAGCCTGTATTTTCAGCTCCAACATCCCCATCCCCATTACTACGACATGTAACTTAGAAACAAAATTAATATTAATATATAAGGCTGGGCAATAATTTATTCAAACTGAGGAGCCTTCAACTGCGATAGTTAGGCAATGAGAGAAATTAAATAAAAAGATGAATAAATCTCAACAAAGACCTATTTATCTGCATCCAATTCATAGGGGCGATGTACATTTGTTTACTGTGTTTCTGGCATCTAATTGTACTTTCAGGAGAGTAAACCCAACTGTGGGCAATTTAATAATGATACAGTGGCTATACTGACATCATCAGTGCCCAACAAAACCACATGTATCATGTGGGAGTTAAACTAGACAGACTAGCTAGACAGTACCACAATTGGCCATTCTTTCAACTTATTTGTGTATAAGGAGCATTTTACGGCAGATAAATAGTTTGGTTGCACAGAATTGTGAGTTAAATAACATCAGTGGTAAAACAATATCACGAAAATATATTTACATATGAGAACAAATAATTTAATAAATTAGTGAATAATTGTCATTTAAACTTTCAGAAAACTTAAAAATAATCCTCAAAAATAACATTTAAACAAGGTTCAGAGTTTGTTTTTATAGCATTAACAGTATGGCGAAGACATGGCTGTATTGTCCATTTTGTACGGTTCTCTCAAACAGATTCCATTCAAATGAGGCAAAACTGGCATTTCACAACACTGTGCCTGTGACAGAATTCCACAAATGGAAATAATAAAAATTAAGTGATTTTCCCCAATGGTGTAAGAAAAATACAACAATATACAGTATGAGATGTGAAGAGTATGAGATATGCACAAAACAACCTCATGTAAGTGCTTTAATATAACATCCACGTTTTAGTCCTTTTAGGGCTTGGGGTAGGGGAGATTGCATTGTATTTTGGTTTGCTTTTGCAATATTAGAAGTTTCTATTGTGTGAAAATACCACTTGAAAAGACATAAGTAAAATAGGGATTAAGTGCCATCACTTCATCAGTTGTCACTTGTCAGATTTTGGTTTATTACCATGCCAATTCTGAACTCAACTCAAAAGGCCAATAGGTCTAAATATAACACTACAATTTAAAAATACTTTCATTCTTAGGTAGGTAGGTACTTTATTATTCCCTGGGGGGAAATTTCTGAAAAGTGTGAAGGCCCCAGCGAGATTTGAACTCACAACCCCTGGTTTACAAGACCAGTGCTATAAACCCTGAACTAGAGAGCCCTGCATTTCAATTCATGTTGTTTGATAATAAGAAATACATCAAATTTGTGCCTCCTAACATACCACATTGATGTTTAGTGTTGCCCATGGCACAGTGATCAATGAGGACTACCAGAGATTCATTCCCCTCAGGCAGAAGAGTAGAGGAAAAGGCTAGACAAGCCTCCAAGCAATTCATGTCCTCAAATCACCACGGATCCATTCAACAACCATGTTAGCGACTTCTCTTCCTACATCCAGGATGAAGGCATGGCGGAATCCATTTTCACAGAGTCTGAAATCTCCATTTGGGAAGTCCTGCTTGATCTCATGATAATACTGTACAGGGCACCAGTGGTCTGTAGCTCCATAATAAAACACAAGCTGAAAAACAGATATATGGTTTACTGAAACAGCAACAGTGTACTATAGTTTGAATTAACATAAAATAATAGTTGAAAACAAGATTTAGTGGCTATTAAGCATGGAGAGATTTAATAATAATATTAATTTAGTAGTCTTTTTCTCACCTTTTCAAGGTTTTGCTTGATGGTTCTGTTGTCTCTTTCCAGAACTTTACTCATTTCCTGACCCCCCATGTACATAGCATTAGCTAAAAGAAAAAATAAATAACACTGGTTTTGTCATTGCTTCACATTATGTAAAATTGTTTATTCTAGAGATGTAACAGATGGATAGGCCTGCAGTTTTATCAACAGTCCCGGTAGTTGGCGGACAAAATACAAAATTTTCAGATTAAAAAAGATTCAGAAGAGAGAGAAAGAGCATTGGGCATTTGCTTGTTCAAGTTACCATCAAAAGTGAAGAGTTATCAGATTTACTCCAACTTGCTATGTATAGAAGCGGTAGGCTACACTAAAGACGGATTTAAAATTTAAAGTATAGCCAACATCACTAACATTAGCAAATGCTTAGCTCACTTTCTTCCTTGTTCCAAACATATGTAGCTTAATTAACTATTGGGCTCTGGAAAAATTAAAATACTGCTATAATAGGGTATTGGTTTTATGAAGTAGCCTTACAAGTTTCAAGTTTCAAGTTTATTGTCACATACTAGATAACAATGCAAACATCATTACCAGTAGTGAAATTCTTGTCCTCCGGGTCAACTCAACTTAACACAGTAGTAAAAAAGTCAAATAAGTAAAAAAAAAAAAAAAGGTAATAATACAGTAAGACAACAAGTAAATAATTAAGTAAATAAGTAAGTATCAAAACGTATAAGCTGCAAAGTAATAAGGTGCAAAATAAAATATAATAAAGAATAGTAATAGAGATATTTACAGAATGAGGTAGACAAAACAGGTATGCAACCTTAAAGTGGCCAAGTGTGTGTGTGTGTTGTTACAATAGGTAACAAGAAATTCTGAAATGTTGCCGGCATTACTTGGGAGTGTTTCTTTTAATATTTGCAGATGTGGGTAGGACAAGGAACATTTTATCATCTGCATTGTACTGGTTTCAATTTCACTCTCAAACAGGCCTAGGTGTGCAGGTTACAAAGGGCAATTGCACATCACTAACACACATCATTCAAGCAATAAGCACTACCACACTGTAGAATCTGTAGAAATAGGATGCTATTCGGTCAGGAATGATTTTTTTTTTTATAAGAGGTGGTTAGAACATTACTAATGACAAACTGGCTGTCTCCAGTTTCACACTAAAAAAAAAAGCATATTCTAAAAATTCAATTCAAGAGCCACTGCATCAAGCCACATGCAATCCTTAGAAAGCAACTTGTTGTTTTGCGGATTACTATTACTAGGGTCCATTATTGGACTTGCTATGAGAAAAATCCCCGTAATTACTGACTACCTTTTGTCATATGAGAGAATACCTGATTTACATACCATCTACCTGATTTAAGTACACGTTTGCAGCGAAAGAAATAAACTCATCGCACAATGTTGACTACAGACCAGTCACATTGCTTTCATTCTTTTCAAAACACTTGAATGCCACTAACCAACATTCTCAATGCCACTCACAGAATAGACTGTTTGACTCTAACACATTTGGCTTCAAGACACCGCACAGTTTCTTATGCACTCAACACCTTCTGTTCGGCCCTAATCCTCTTAGCCCTGTCCACTGCCTTTGACATTGTAAACCATTGTAAACCAGATGCTCCTTGCTAACCTTGCTGATCTGCAAATTTGTAGCTCTGCACTCTCTCTGACTCTCTCTCTCTCACTCTGACCATACTTTCCAGGTATCATCTTCACTGTTCCCCAGGGCTCAGTTTTGCACCCCCTGATGCCACTCAACACTACCTTTCGTGTCCTTCTACTGACAGTCAGGTTAAGGCATGTGTTTCTGTTAGCCTAAGTGACATCTCCAGTTGGATATCTTCAAGCTCAGCCTTGGCAAGTCCTCTCTATGACCATGGACAGCGCCACAGTGACTGTCACCCAGGTTGGTGTGATCCTAGACTGTAATGCAAGGCTCTAATCGCAGCCACAACTTAATCCTGCAGGTTTATACTCTACATCTGCCAAATCCAACTCTGCCTCACCAGGGACTCTGCCCAGCTCCTTGTACAAACTCTAGTCATGTTTTGCCTGGACTACTGGTTTGCAAAGTACTCCCTTCAGACCCTATAGGTTATTCAGAATACTGCAGCCCATCTTGTCTTCCATCTCCCGTAATTCTCCCATGCCACCTCACATTCACTCCCTCCACATTGCTGCTGAGAGAGCTGCACCACTATACGGCCATAGCACAGCCCTACACTCCAGCCCATGCACTGCGCTCTGCTACTGCCAGGAGCTTCACTTTTATTTCCCTGCAGCAAACTGACCAGCACGTCATATGGCCTCAACCTTTCTCCTTGCTGGTTCACCAATGGTGAAATGACCTTCCCACAACAGTAAGGACAGCAGAGTAACTCCCTACCATGGTAAACTGATCTCATCTTTTACTCTATCATACATGCTCATTCTGTAATTCTAAAATATTGTCAGTGTGCTGTGGCTCTGACCCTTGGCCTCGACTATTGGTTGCTTGCAACATTGGTGAGCTAGGAATTTAAGCTTATTTTACTGTTGCATTCATTCAAGTTGTTCAAGATAAGACTCTATAGGCCTAAAATGTAAACATTTCACCTTTTTAAATAATCAACCATTGTTCATTTAATTTTTGAATATGGACATATGTGAAAGAAAACTGTTGATGTGGTTAAGATGCTGAAGCAGGAACATAACTCAGCAAAATGATGCCATTGTTTTAAGTCCTACCATTTCATTCAGGGATTTTGCTATGAGTACTTGGTCCAACTTCAAGTTGTCCCAGTGGACAGTTGGGGAAAATCATCTGATATCAGGAAAAAGGGGAGAGGGTTGTAAGTCAGTGAAAGGAACATGTGTGCCGATATGGAGCAGAGATCTGAGAGACATTCCCCCTCTGCTTCCCTTATCTCCATGGAGGGTTCTTAGTAGGGCACAGCATTCCAGCCTAATTTACAGATGTCCACACATGGGCCTCATTACAGTTTGGCTGAGGAGATAAGGCCAGAAAATCACTGATTTACTCAGCTATTCTTCAAAAAAAAAAACACAGTATTAGCAGAGTACCGATAACCATTAATTCACATGGCAAACCTGCCTGATAAACTATGGTAAATGGCTTTGAAATATTTTATCTACTGTCGTGTGATATGGAGGGGAAAAAATATGTGCAGGACTGGATGTATGGCATATAAATTATGTTAACCATGTGCTTATGTTTTGCACCATTATTAATTAACTATGTCCTTGTTTTTAACATTCATCCAGCATCAAGGTTGGTGAATTATGGTCCGCAAAAACAAGCTAAATGACTAAGAATGGAGAAACATTTTCACATGCCCTTGAAAGTGTAATTTTTTTTACCATAACTATGCCCCTCCCCAAATTCAAAGAACCAGGGTTTTGCTAGATAAACACCTCTCCAGAGTAAAGACGGAGCAAACTACAAGCCATCATCTGACAAAGTAACAGTAAAGACATGATTAATGTTCTAATGTTCTTCACAATGAAATATGCCTTATTTTTGCCATCATGTTACTTTTGCTTTGTAAGACTAAGGCTCTCTTGTTCCGAAAGTGATGTGGGTCTACATCAGCTATAAGTAATGGCTGATTTCAGGAGACTGAGTTCAGGATGAGCTGAATCAATGGCACACCAGTAACACAGCAAATGCTCATGAGAGCTGGTTAAATGTAAACATTGCAATACTATGAGAAAAGCATTGCCAAGATGTGCTTCTCTGTGAGTTGTGATGACCACAGTTCAAACATATCTGTCCAAACAATACCATTAAAGCTGATTCCTTCTTTTTACAGTTGATCAATGTACAGGTTCAGAAGCTATAATGTCAAAAGGTACAGGACGAAAGGGAGTAAAACCAACCTGCACAGTCCCCGCTGAGGAGGCCAACAGTAGGTTGGACAACAGTGTGGTCCAGAGAGCAAATGCCACCAAACACCAGCTTGACCAGGATAGTTTTGAGTCCCTCGGGCAGCAGAGAGAGCAGGAATAGGGGCAGGTAGGCCACATAGCGCATATGGCACAGCATAGGGGTCATGACCTTGCCCTGAGGAGTCTGGGCCATGCGCTCAATGGTGGGGAATAGCATGACAGCCTTCATAACCTATATTAAACAAAAAATATTAAAAACAATGACCACAAAGCACATAGCCTCTTTATCTTAAAGTCATGGAACAAACACTGCCTACAATTCACCCTGGTCAGGATCAAGAGAGGACAAAGAGAGGAGACAAAAAGTAGACAAAATATTCACCCTGAGATAAGAAGTTGGAAATGGAAATCATAAGGTGCACTGGGGGAAGTTTCCTACGTTATTTACCCCATCTCCTTTTAGCATGATGACCAGACAGAGATGGGGCGTGAATGAGGGGAATGTTTTCACAACACTTCTCTGACACTGACTTCTCCCCTGCTGGGATACAGTTTTCACTACACTCTGCAATGTGTCATGCTCCCACTTTGTGGATTTACTGGCTACGAGCCCGGACAGCTCAGTCGGTAGAGCATGAGACTCTCAGTCTCAGGGTTGTGGATTCAATCTCCACATAGTGTGAAGTACCTTTATACATCGCTTTGGATAAAAGCGTCTGCTAAATGACTGTAATATTGCACCTTCAATACAATTCATGAATAAGACTATTTGTATGTGGTACTTCATTGTCACATCATAAACATTATAGTCCCTGTGATTCTGTAATGAAAAAGGTAAATGATTCCCCTAGAGGGCTAAATCCCAGCCTTGATCCCACAGAGTGATCCTGACTAACCTTAAGCTTGGGATCTCTCTTCATCATCTCCAAAATAATGTAGCAGCCGATGGA
Source organism: Gephyroberyx darwinii (assembly GCA_900660455.1). Lineage (NCBI taxonomy): Eukaryota > Metazoa > Chordata > Actinopteri > Trachichthyiformes > Trachichthyidae > Gephyroberyx > Gephyroberyx darwinii. The sequence goes on along the minus strand of CABFOQ010026141.1, from coordinate 7,101 downwards.
GTGTCCCACCAGGACCAGGCTTGTTTCCCTGGGAACATGCTTCCTGAGGAAGGCCAGCTTGTGTTCGATCTGTCCATTCAGACCAAAGACGTCCCCCTCTGCTGTCATGGAGGCATCTGCATAGAAAGCAATGAATCAGTTATTGTGGTGTCCATGTTCATGTCACACTGTGACTGCTCGCAAATACAAGCAGTCACAGTGTGACATGAAGTTAAGGTAATTAATTTCAAACATGGTACATTCCAAAGTTCAGGATTAGATCCATAAGGGGTATGATGGTGGATGAGGTAGTAGGTATCACTTGTGTCTACCGATTTTAATAGCTATGTGCTTGATATGTTAGCTAGCAACGTTGATGTGTTGTTTAGAAGTCCAGACATTAAATTTAATATCTCAGAGGAACATTTGCCACAATATTTAAGGTAATGTGTTTCAATGTAATACATTTACATTGTATGTCCAACTGATACCACTCAAATCCACTTTCACTATGAACACATGGAGTATGGAACAAGTATGTAACAAGGCTGGACTAAGAACAATGAAGGTTTTGTTATAAATGTGCAGTAACTGAGCAATGTGTTATCTTTTTTAAATCAGCAGAACTCAAATATATAGCTAAAATAGGGAAACAATTTAAATGAATGCTTCATTGCTTTGGAATGCGAACCATTTGAATGTCAATGATATGAGAGAAAGCATTTCTGTATAGAGTGGTCACTCTGCAAACTCATTCTGACAAAATAAATTAACTTTATGGGGCCCCAGAGGATACTGTGACCTGGGGATGGCTTATTGATATTGGCAGAGGGAGAGATTTCCCCTGTATTTACTTATACCACCTTCATTGTACTTCTTTCCTGTTTGTTTTTCCCAAAATCAGAGGGTTTTTCAGACTTAGTTCTTCAACTAGCCTGAATTACTCATTAATAAAGACTTTTTTTTGATTGAGGCACTGGAAAATGAGTGGAGGCCCTGGCAGTCAGTGCTGTATGGGTTAAAATAGCAGCAGCATTAACAAACAAACTAGCAAGCAAACTAGATCCTGATTGGTTTTCATATAACAGCATCTGATTGGCTAAGGGGGTCCTTTACCCATAATCATACTGACGATGCAGTGACATCACACTCTGGGAATTATGGCAAGTCAACCGGTTACGCTCACCCCTATGCACAGATGCTGGTTGCTATCTGGACCTTACCCTCGGACCTTAGAATGTCTAAGCTATATCTAAATGAAAACGTGGCAAAATGAAGAGGTGTCGTGAGTGTCCCAATTTCAACAGCAATTGGGTGAGGAAGAAGGCAACTGCTTTGTCTTCTTTTCTGCTTGCCTGTATATCGCTTTCCACCCTTTCGTCGATACTGCGGATACGTCTAACTACATTTAATATTGACATCAATGCAAAAACGGCCTTCGTGCTATTAACAAAACACTGCCATTTCCGCAGCATACTTTTTGCGTCATGTCCTGTCTCCCCCACGCTCTACCCAGGCCCCCTCCCTTGCCTAAACTAACCACAGTATTTTCTGTTGTTGTGAAAGCATCCGAAACGGATATTCTCCTGTGGTGTGCTATATGTGTGGAAGGGCAACTCCGGTTAAAGTGCGGACCTGATTCTCTGGAGAATATCCGAAGTGTATATCTGAAAGAGGCTTGAGTAAGAACTTGAGAAACAGAACTTTACCTTCTACCATGTCCATGGCGTCGGGGGGCACACAGTGGCCAGCATGACTTACAGCCCATATGGGGTGGCAATACCCAAACATACAATGAAGTGTCTGCATGAAGGTTCTGTAGAAGCCCACTACACCTGGGTTACCTGCATGGAAGAAGACAAATACAGTGAGTCTTTATTTCAGAACAATAGAGATGGTAAATCACATTCAGCTCTGAGCTTTCTTTGTACTTAAAAGGATTTTTGGTGGGTTTTTTTGTATGGTTTTACATTAATTATAGTTTCCTAATGTATGGCTTTGTTGATATGATTTTAATTTTTGGATTTTAATAAGTTTTTTTTTTAATTTACTGCAGACATCAGAAATAAGAAATAATCTGTAATATGCAAAAAACAAGGAAATATAGGTGAATTTTACAATGTCTTCAGGCTAACAAATATGTGAAAAACACCCATTAATTCATACAAACTATAATGTTCCTTCTATCCAATATGATTCAAATGCTATTTGTCCATAAACTGGTAGCTGCTTAGGCAGTGGATATTGCAGCACTGCACATCTGATTAAACTTAAGATTGTAGCTAATCAACCCCTCTGTAATTTACAGATGGCATCATCAATATTCTAGGCATCATCATGCTGTCGCAGGAGGAATATAATTTTGGTTAGACTTGATTTATTTATTTATATTGTTTTTCTAACACATGACCAAACAAGAATGACAATAAAAATGACAAAAAAATCTTTTATGGTTTCAAAATTGAAAAGTGGCCATGGCTCTGATAATTGACATTTGTACTGTGTTTCCCTGGTCGTCTGTGAAAACGGGGAAGAGGATGACTCTATTGTCTACATTATCACCAAACGTAATCATTCACAACGCTATCAGGCCATCTCTAGAGACCTTGGTATTCCTGTTTCCACAGTTTGCTATGTTCTTAAGAAGTTTGCTGCTCATGGAATGGAATGTCCCACGACGTGGTGGTAAGAGGAAAATTGATCCCAGATGTCGTCAAAGGTTGGTGCAAGTCATTGATAAAACACTTTGCACGACATCCAAAGATCTCAAGGTTGACCTGGAAAGGTCTGGTGTAATGGTTTCAGCTAGTACCATACGCCTGACACTGAACCAACAAGGGCTTTACCGTCAGAGGCCGTAGAAGACCTTACTTGTGAAAGAGAAACACAAGAAGGCCCAATTGATCTTTGCCAAGACTCACCTAGACAAACCTAGACCTAAATCCTTCACGTAAAAATGTTCTGTGGACCAATGAAACCAAATTAGAGCTCTTTGGCAATGCAGAGCACTGACATGAGCCAATATTTGCCTTTTGATGGCTGTAAAGGGTTAAGGTTTCAAGGCATCAGTGATATGCCACAACCATCTTCTCTTTCCCCTAAATCCAAATAAAGCTATGATTCTACAACATGATCATTTTTCTAGTATGAAAACAAGAAGTAAAAAAGATGCAACATGCGTATAATTTCAAAATAGGGTCTTTCAGAATTTAGGCTGGCACATGACAGTGAGGCACTAAATTAAACACACATTAAATGGCTTTCTTTTTAAGAGCAACATGACACAAAGAAAAAAGCCTTCTGGAAAATCTCTAATATTTAATTTCTAAGAATTAATATGATTTGGAATATGGCAGATGCGACACCAGAAACAATTTCTAAATGAAAACATGTAGGCTATGCTAAATTTGGTTAAGAATAGAAAAACTTTGCAAACTAAGAGTGAAGTTGAAATGGTCTCTTATATAATATACCATTGGTTTAGATTTATGATTACAAGCCTGATTCTTCCCATGGCATATTCATTCAAAGAAAAGTCAAACAACCCCTCCCACTCTTTCCTAACAGTTCTAAACTCACAGGAGAATGTGCTTTGCCAGCGTCTATAAATTTAAATCTGTGAAAAACCGACATTAAGCAGATCCTCACCCTGGTGATTTCTGACCCTGTTGCAGGCTGCCTTGAGTATCAGAAGGATGACGTATCGGGCAGGTGCAACACACTTCACAACACTTCTGCTATCAGGCAGAGCATAGGCTACCAACAGCAGTATATAGGACATTGAAGATTATTGTTTTTCCACTATTTGGCCCTTCGAAACTATGGCGTTATTTCACAGTATTTCTTGAAATGTTCTTCTTAACCTATGGGTACTCCTCAATTAGCTATTATCATCAAAGTTTAGCTAATAGGGATGCAACTAAAGTTTGTGAAATTAAATTTTGTGATATATAACTGTAACGATATGCATCATGGAGTAGAAAAAAACAAGTGCGATTTCAGCTGCGGTCTAAGAAATACACTATAGAGCAGCAGCATGGCTAGCACACTTTAGCTTGGACTCAACTCACACAGCATTTTGGCTTTCCTATTAAGGAAGAAAACAGCAATAAGACTGTTTGCAACTATTGTAAGAGACTGCCATTAAAAAGATCTGCCTACCACCATAAACATTCTTGGAATATATTGTGTTATTGTGTTTGTGCATACACAAACATTGTCACCTGGTGCTCCGACCTGGAGGGATTTCTTTGGTTTGACTGCACATAGTAATGCCAGTTTGCAAGGCACTGAAGCACCTACATAGATTAGCAGATACATAGCACCTCCGTAGATTAAAACACACACACACCTGTGAGGGTATCAAAAGCGGTGGTAAAAGGGCAGCTGCACTGCAATAACAGGGGCTCCATCAGCCATAAAGAGTGCTTTCAGTCTCCTGTTCAGTGACATTCAGAGGCCGCTGAACAAGCTCTAGTCACTGTGACCTTTCAAAGGTCAACAGCACTTCTCCCTCTTAATGATGTTCATAAAATCATAAAGTTACAATAATAATAATATTTATGTAATAGCACATTTAAAAGCACAATTACACAAAGCTAAAAAAACAACAACATAAAACTGAGGCAAGAAATTTCAAATTAAGGCAAGAAACATGAAAGTAATACCATTACATAGTGTTACATAGTGTTTCCAAGTATAGGAGTTCTGCTCACGGAAACATAACAGAACTATACATCGTTGGAATCGGCTTTTTATCGGCTACAAAGCCTGTCAGTCGTCAATAAACATAAACCTTTAGCTGGCTGTGTACCGGATCGAAGCTACATAGACCATATTTATTCATCATCAGCATCGGTGGCGCAGGTTGGCTATACTGAGGGAATGTTATACTGATCAGAGAATCATGTGGCTGGTCTCATTCTCTTCCAAATGTCATATTCTACACACTCCCATAAGTAAAGACTACTCAAAAGCCACAAGCAAGCAAGAAACACCGGAGTTCTGAAAACTGGGTAGCTTTGAATGTCTGTAATTAGCTTCTCAACTTGCCAGATGGAACTATTGCTCATAAGACAAAATCATATTGGTAGGGAGCAAGGAAGTGCGGAAATCTGAGTGGCTGTTGACGGCCGATGACCAAAAAAAGTTCAGCCATGGCAAACATTTCTTGGCCGACAGGCTTGTTGCCTGCCCACACATCAGTGGTGCTTCCCTGATCGCTCAGCTCTTCAGGAAACGAATGGACCTCTGGGGATTTGTTGACCATGTTGCTTGCAGTGTGGAAGCACAGTAAGCATTGACAATCTTGAGCCCCCTATCTCTCACTTATTGGCTCAGTTACGAGGAGCATGTTTAGCAAACCAACTGGTCATAAAGAGGCTAAATACATTAAAATATCAAGACTGGACCAACAGATATGAATATAGACTATTAGGCCAACTCACCTGGAATGATAAGAAAAAGCACCTTCTGTCCAGAGTGTAATCGACAGGAGCCAAATTTGAGAACCTCTGTGATGGCACCACAGCAGTAGATGAAATCAGTCTGTGGTTCATCCCTGGCTTCTGTTCCCATGTTTTCCATCTCATCAGCTTCGAGGAAAAGGGGGAAAATTATACAACCAATTAAGCCAAATATTATCAGAAAGTGGCCCAAGATCCACTCAATGATCAAATTCAAGAAACGTTCTGATGATGCATATACAGTAGAGGAAACATTTCAATATTAAGTTGGAAGGTTTTATTTTTAACCTAACTGGTTCACTTCGGTTTTGTAGAAGCATTTATATGGACACAGAGGAGCTAATAATTCAAGTGCTTTAAGTACCTTCAAAGTGCATCAAGCATTTTGCAGCTTTTGTAAAGTATTATCTGACGCAAAATGTCTCCGTTTATCTTCCTTTATCCAGGCAGCATCAAAGGGAGTCCACTCAAATGAAATGAATGTAATGCACAGTGCTCTGTCTCTGCAAGGCAAAAGCTACTGACTGTTTATGATTGATTATAGCTTTATCATCACTACAAAAAGGAATGACATTCACATCGCTAATTTGTTAAAAATTTGCTTGCAGTGGAAATCATTTCAAGCATCTCAAGCACTTCATTCAAAACTCATGCAAATACCTGCCTTTTTCAAAATATACAATAGCTCCCAACTCCTAACAAACGTGTGTGTCAGTGTTAGAGCCAGACAGATTCACTCACTGATTTCAACACACTCCACACACTCTCCCTATGCTATAACAGTATTGTTAATCCAGTATGGTATAACAAGCATTAAAAAGCCAGCAGTATTGGTTGGTCCCCGTTGTCCAGCATGTCTGCTATTATGTAGTATTACCATTAAGTGGTGTGTCATTTCTGTATTGCTGAGCAGGCCTTCATGGAGCCAGCAGTGCAAGACCTTTTTTTTTTTTTTTTTTTTTAAAGATTATGCATCAACATCAGTGAGCATCCTGATGGATAAACATCAGAATACCTCAGTGATGTTTAATGATGTTTGTTTTGTTCCTTTTACATTACAGCACTTTGTAACTTTGTTACAAAGCCCACAGTGAGCTTTGACTGACATGGGTTTTTGAAGGTTTATACAGACACCAATATGTTTTGGATCAAAGCCTCCAATACCAGATCTTTTGTCTTGGATGATTCATCCATTGTGGGTTGCATCAACGAGGACAATGAGGATGAGTACAAGTGTCTGGTGGAGAGGTTCGTCGGATGGTGCGACGACAACCACCTACAGCTCAATGTCAGCAAGACAAGAGAGCTCGTGGTGGACTTCCATCGGAACAAGAGGCGACCACCACCACCTGTTATCCTCCAGGGTAAGGAGGTGGAGGTGGTGGAATCGTACAAGTTCCTGGGGGTGCACCTCAACAATAAACTGGACTGGTCAGACAACACTGATGCCCTCTACAGGAAAGGTCAGAGCAGACTGTACTTCCTGAGGAGGCTCAGGTCATTCAATGTGTGCAACAAACTGCTCCGCATGTTCTACCAGCCTGTGGTGGCCAGTGCACTCTTCTTTGCTGTGGTATGTTGGGGAGGTGGCATCAAGGCAAAGGATGCCAACAGGATTAATAAACTGGTCAAGAAAGCTGGCTCAGTTGTGGGAGAG
>CABFOQ010026140.1:0-49152 GCA_900660455.1 Gephyroberyx darwinii | reverse complement strand
GGGGTGGGCAGCCCGCACTCCCTGCGCCTCTTCTGCATCATGGACTCGCTGGCCATCCTGGGGGGACTGGTCAACATCATCCAGATCCCCGAGCGCTTCAGCCCGGGCCTGTTCGACAACTGGGGGAACAGCCACCAGATAATGCACGTCATGGTCATTTGCTCCATCATGTACCTGCACTGGGGCACGCTGGAGGATTTAGCCTGGATTAAAACCTACCAGTGTCCTGGCGAGTGATGTCAAGTGCATCACACACACGTGTACACTGCCACCATACGTACACACACACACAAAACTGTAAAGGTCATGGTGATCCCTGGTAGAATCAAGTTTTAGGATTTAAGGTGTGAGGCGGAGGAGTAAAGTAAGGAGGGGGGGAGGCATGCTGTGTTTTATAATGCACTTTAGTCCTAGCTGCTGACACTCTGATTGTAATCACTATGGTTAACTTTCATAAGCAGTTATTTTTCCAGGGAAGAATGAAAGGGAGCTGCAGTGTTATAACTGTGGAACTCAAATGTCACTATATTGAATTAAAGAAATCCTGAGCACACTTGACTTAGCTTGTTAAAATGCAGTAGCGTCTAATGCCTGTAACCAAAAATAGTTGTTTTCAATGGAAACTTATATTACGTAATAAATTGCATGTTTTTATATCTTGTCTCAATTTATATTTCATTTTGAGAAGTGAAGTGAAATAACACCAAGGCAGCGTGTATGCTTCCACTGATTTAATTGCAAGAGAGAGATATATACACTTGAAATGTACAGATGCAAACATTAGAAATCAATCAATGTTTTACCATATTGCTCTATTAGCAGTGTCACTCACAGCTCAATCTGTGTTTTCATTTAGACTTGGCAACAAACATTACATTCCTTTTTTTTATTGGCATTCTCATGATATTTCGGGCATTAGCAACAACCTGCACCTTAAAAAAAGATACTTCAACCGTCAGCACGCGCACCCCAAAAGCATCAAATTTTATGTGAGGATGATTGTGGACCGGGGCGTGGAAATGAGAGAGGCTAGGGTGTTGCAGTACGTGGAATACACACACGGTGTCTAGCAACAGACATTGGACAGCCTCCCTCTCTCTTTCTCTGCCGAGACGAGCTGGTCCGTGTCCAGGGATTAGTCTTCGCCTGAGCTGCTGTCGTCCTCAGGCTCCGACAGGTCAGCGATCGGAAAGCGCAAGATGGCCGCCACTCCACTCAGCTGAGTCAGCTCTGAGGAGATAGTTGTGGATACGTCAAAAGTTCATAGTACAGAGCCTGTCCTCCTCGGCTCGTCTACACAGAGCCTCTACTTGTCAGAATCATACTAGTTAGGAAACCTATGAGATTTCTTAAGCAACGTACAGGTTGCAGAGATTATTGATTTATTGATCAAGACTTAAATCAACAGTGATGAGGTCCCAGATGTGCGTTTATCAGGTATTTTGGAACGGTTTCAAGGACTAGAACTGTTTTACAAATCTATTTTTGATGGTGGCACTGCTATGTCATCCTGATCAATAACGGGGTGAGGCAATATACCACAAACACCTTAAAGGAATAGCTCAGCCCATCTGATTCGTCAAGAAAAGGGAGTGATTTCACACCATCCAGGATGCTTACCACACTATGTTTGGAGAAACTGGGGACAGATTTATATTTGTCATTTGATAGAAATGCTGGTGGAAATCAATGGTGCTTAAACTATTACGCTGGAAAAGCATATACAGTACATTCCAAACAGTTTCCTCATTATTTCACCATATAATGTATATATATACTTCAATTTGATTCTGTCAAAGAAATATTGTAAATTAGATATCTTTAACGTAATATTGAAAGAGCAAAAACACTACTTACGTTCACCAGAGACGTGAAGGCTAGAGAATATTCTATTAAAAAAAGAAAGAAAGAATTGCAGTGAGTTGGATGCTAGACTAAGGATGGTTTGACATCTGTGACTGTGGTACGTTTACAACCCGTAACCCGGCTATCGGCCATACTCTGGTTAAGCTGTTCACATGCATCCCTGCTGCCGTGAATAAGCCAACAGAATCTTCCTGTCCAACTACAGAGAGAACAGTCTGCCGGCTAGTATGAAACGCTGCTGTGTGCGTTTTCAGGGAAAACTGGTACCTGACATTGCCGCCATTGTCTCTCACGCTGTCCACCAACCGGACATACCGACTCCTGGTGGGGATTTCCTGGTGTCTGGAAGCACACAAACACACACACACACACACACACACACAAACAAACAAAGACAAATTAACACACACAAACCTTTTTAACAATTTGGATGTTATTTGTTACTGCATTCACGTAACCAGCGATCACTTTGCTGGCCCCTAGTCCAGTGGCTCCCACACTGTCCTGTGTATTTGAAACAGACGTACCTGAACAGATTATCACTAACCAACAGGGTGTCGATGGCCAGGGCATCAGCAGCTTTCTCCACATGAGCCACCCTATAACGACACGAAGACACAAAGGTTGTTGATTAGCGATGTTAACACATGGCGACTCGGTGGGTTGCAGACAGTTCACTGCTATGGTCCGTCCCTCACCCATAGAAGGCTCTGTCAGGCTCATGCTGGAGCATCTTGTAGAAGTCCTCCAGGGCTTTCACCTCTCCTGCTGCCTAAAGGTTACACATTTAGCACACTGATATAGTCCAGATTTCATGACTTGAGACCATATGGACAGGTTATGTGAAAACATGCAGACAAAGAACAGGACCCATAATCACCTTGGTGTCAGAAAGCCTATTTGTGACAGCAGGATCAGAAAGGATTTCTGCAAAACGGCAAGCATCTTGGTGAGTTTTTGTCCCGCAGAAAGGCAGGACATCATTGTTTTGAACTCGGAATCCAACAGCTCCTACCTTTGAGGGAGTACTTATGACCTGATGAAGAGTGGACCAGCATGAATTTGGGTCTGTTTTCCAGCAGGACCTTGTTGTCCTGTCGGACCGCCTCCTTAAAGAGGTAGGTGATGAACTGGTCCTTGACGAACCCTGGACTGCCCACCAGGATACACTTCACCACTGGGGAAAAAGGCGAGGCAGAGAAATCCAAATTTCATTTGTCTGAAGTGGAATCCACACAGACGTGTTGCTATTATAGAAAACAAGCAATAACAACAGGAAACCATAACGGAGCAGGCAAAAAAAAAAAAAGCGTAGGCAATGGGCTTTAACGGCAACAACATTCAGAAACAACAAAGTGGAGGTGTGTGCGTGAGTGTGTGCATGTTATGTCTACATAGCGGCCCCACCGTCAAAATTGATGTGGCGAAGAATCCCCTGCATCACTGCCTCATAGAACCTCTCCAGCGCCTGGAGACAGCAAACAGGACGACACAAAACACCGACTATGAGACGATGATCCTGCTGCATATTCTGATGATGACCGGCATTTATTAACAATAAAAACCGTCAATCTATCTGTGGCAGTTATCGCTAGCAGCCATACCCCACCCTCTGTTTCCTCCATGGATTCACCAAGGTCTGAGGGCTGCCCTACCTTCTCGTGCTGGGTGCAGCTGCCCCGCCTCTTGCGAGGAATAGTGACCTCCACCTTTGCACGGAGCAGTGTCATGGCGGGGGTCACCAGCACCAGGTTGGCCAGGCCCTCCTGCATCACCACAGCCGCCACATCTGCCTTCTGGGTAGCATCACATGCCTGCTCTGGAGGGTGGAGAAGGAAGAGGATAAACGGATCATTTTGAGCACGCCGTAAAAACCGAAGTAGTAATTGCGTGATTATAACCTCACTATTAATGACTGTGTTTTACTGGTAAAGGAATAGGTATTTCACTTACTGTAGGTTATTGCTTATCATTATAAAAACAGCTTTTACTTCAGTTTGTGTTATTAGGGGTAGAACCATTGCACAAAGGCGTGTAATGGTCAAGATCCCTACTTCTACAACCTCATCTACCCCAGCTGTTTCTGCCTATTCTGCTCCCATCATATTCCCACTGTATCAGTAAAGATAAGAACTACGTTAAGAGGGGACTGGCCATTTTCTTCCAAATAAAAACAACTAAAATGTCACCACAATTAAGCAATCCAATCCAATCCAATGTAACTTAGCCATTGTCGAGTTGCCTAGTGATTATTGCTATCTGGGAGAAGCCACAACATGCATATTTCATAGTAAGCACACTATATTGCTCTGACGAGATTACAGTGGAAGCACAAAAATCATTTTGCTCTTCTTGCTCACATTTCCCAATAAAACAAGTAAACATAGGTCCCGGCTGGTTCTCGTCACTGTGCATTCGGACGCATTTGGACTCCATGCGTTTTTATAACCATATTTGCTCACTTCACAACTACTTGTGTGTTTTGTCAGAGCGCAAACACGTGAATCTAGAACGCTGAAGTTGATTACGGTGGTTAGTGAAGGTATCAAAGTTGGGAGCATTGGCCAGGGGACACCAAAGCACTGCATGCTTACCAATCCTATCAAGCACAATGCTGTCCCAGGTCTTTTTAGCAAGAGTGAACTTCCTGTTGAGCTCAAGCTCAATGGTGTGGTAGGCTCCCATCTGATGAGCGGAGAACAGAACACAGTCACAACCACTCGCCATTTCAGTAAACGTAATAAGGCTGAAACATTCAAACCACTTGTCAATCTCAGACCTTGACATACTGGTTCTCCTCGATGTTGGTGCCCTTTACCCTCAGCTGACAGGCCTGGGTGTCGAAGTCAATAGTCTCCACACTCACAGTCAGAGTAGTCCGCACCCTGGAGCTGCCCACGCTCCCAGTAGAGGACTCTGTCTGGACCTTCCTGTTGGACCAGGGAACAAGGATTATGGTTGTGGCTGAGATGACAAGTCGTGGTGACTTTGAGTGTTTACTTGAGACCAAGACGCAAGGTGAGACACAGACACAGAGATCAGCGAATCAGATCAACTAAAAAGGTGCATAAAGATCTATCTTGTCTTGCCTTGTACTGCTGCAAACTGCAATTTCCCCTCGGGGACAATAAAGAGCCATCTATCTATCTATCCATCTATCCATCTATCTATCTATCTAAAGATGGCGGCCTCTGAGTCTGACATCGTTACCCATCCTGCATCGCTAAAAGACCAAATGTCAACATGTGCTGACACCGGCTTGGAAACTGTCAGAGATGTTGAGTGCACATATGTTAAACACCTCTTTCAGTGACCTTTACAGTGTGGTGGTGATAGAGGTTACCTGATAGTGGAGGCTCTCAGGCTGTCTCCCACTTGGAGCAGGTTGTAGGTGTGCCACATGTCCTCTGCCTCCTCCGGGACCAGAGTCACCTGGCTAGAAAAGTGTGTACAATCTATAAGTCAGCCTCTGAGTTGCTGTCATACTTGTTATGTTAGTCATAAGACAGTTTGTGATTACATTGTGAGACGTTCTGAGTGTGGATGTCACCGGTGTTTTTTTGTTTTTTTTAATCGAAGGCATCAAGCTGTTATTGGTGGAAATTATTCAGATGTCTAGAAGAATGTACGTACAATAACTGTGGAGTAGACAGTGGCCATGATAAAACCCAGTGTGCTTTATTTTGCTTACTCACAATCAACTGCGGTGGACTTGCACGTAATCATTATAGAAACAGCTGTATCTGAAAAATGCCAGTGGTACAATTTATAAAGTAATCTTTCCTTTCTAGTGTTGGGGATCAGGGAACCCCTTATCACAAATCGACCACTATTGGAAATATCTCGGACTCAATATGCCACGTTATGGACACCCATTCCCCGCGTCCCCGCTGGTAAAGAGAAACTTAAAACACATATGAACTCGTATTATGGCGAAGCTGACACATGTGCATCCTACAGGCAGTCAGATGCGGAATAACGTGCAAAGAACACTGATTAGCTTGCTAGCTAATGTTAGTCACTCACCCGGCATTATCTTTTTCAATGTCTTTATGGAGCAACTTCATGGTCGTATGGTTGTGTAATGTGAATTACGGTATCACTTGCGTATATGAAATGATATAACGTCAATCTGATTTAGTGTCATGTTTATAATATAATAAGTCAAGCCATTCTCAACTTTAGTATGAATCGCTCGGTACAGGTTAGTCGCTTGGACATTGCGTCATGCCAAAATACGTAATGATTCCCCCCATTTTGGTCACTTCCGTGGGTGTCGCTTTACTGCGCCACTATCTACACTTGACCAAACACAGCGCAACAGAAATACAAATATTTAGGTAAATATGGGCAGATGCAGAATGACTTGCATTACTTGATCAATTGTTCAAAGTTACTGCGACAAACATGCATTGTTTCAGAGACTGATCCATTTTACAATCTTGTTTACGATAAGTAAAATACTGATAGACGTTTTAATTAGCCAATCCGTGAGAACATTCGTTCCCAGCTACCGCCAAACTCCAAAAAGTGACCAATGACAATGCGGGAACTGTTTTCCACTTCCGTTTAACCTCGCTTTGAGCTAACGCTTCCAAGCTACTTTTGTCGAGGGCTGGGTGCTAACCAGCGGAAGGAACGACGCTAGAGTCGGGAGAAAATAAAATATTGAGAGTGAACGCCTAAATGAATATAGTTGACTAATTCGGTTTTCGGAGGTATATTTCACCCCATCTTTAACAATTCAACTTCCAACCTCAAATTCTGAGGTTGCTAATTCCGCCCCAAGGTTAGCTAGCTGGCTAACGATAGCCGATTAAACTAGTTTTTTGTTTTTTTTAAGCTAACGCGGTAGGTAGCTATTTAACGTTAGTCGTTACATTTTAAAGCGCGGGGATTATTTGAAACCGAACAAAATAGAGGAATAGTATGGCCGAAGCCGATAAATTGAACATCGATTCCATTATACAGCGTCTTCTGGAAGGTAAGATCGAGTGTGTTGCTTGATATTTATTGCCGGGGTAGCCATTTTAGCTAACTTGGCTAATGCAGGCTGGATAGCCACCTAGCTAACGGTGCGCTAAGTTCATCTTATCTCTGGCTCATTGCTAACCAAGACTCAGAGCACTTAGTTTGAATGACATAGGTTATTGTTACTCAGTTGTGGTTGGTCAGTAACATCTTCTCTAGTGCCAGATGTTACCGTCATACATTTTGCTGTTAGTTATCCTTCTTGAATAACGTTTCCACTCGCCTTCATAGCACCACCTGAAATACCGGCATATTATTGTTAATGTACAGTACTAGGCCCGGGAAATTATCCGCTCATTTAACTGAAATTGTGGAAGGTATCAACATAGACAATTGTTAATTTGATTAAAGATGAAAACACGTGTTGTGAAATGGCACATTATGTCCACTAACCGGGTATAGTTTGACTTTATTGTCCGTTATTTTTGTATTTAAGGCTCAACAAGTTGTTCTTTCGCTTGCCCTATTTTTTTTATTCAGAACTAAACCCTCAACAGTGTGCTCCTTAGATATCACTTGTGAAGAGTTTTTTTTGTATGTGCCCCCTATGGCTAACTCAATGGGAACCAATGTCACGAATAATATGCACCATTATTGATTATCTGGTGTTGCTAGTGTACTATTTTTCACTCCTGCCCCATATTTTTCTTCTCAGTGAAAGGCTCCAGACCTGGCAAAAATGTTCAGCTGACAGAGAATGAGATCCGTGGCCTCTGCCTCAAGTCCCGGGAGATCTTCCTTAGCCAGCCAATCCTGCTTGAGCTTGAGGCACCGCTCAAGATATGTGGTGAGGCTTGTGGTCTTTAGGGTCGAGGGAATTCTCTCAAGTGTGGTCAGCTATTGCATTCAAAAACAGTCTTAGATGTCTGTTGTAGAGTGCTGGCCTATTATGAGAAGGCCTCAATTCACATTGTAGTGCATGCATGCTTATCTCCTAATGTCAAGGGAGACTCAAATGTATGTCTAATTTTTTTTAATGGTATGGCATCCTAAGCACACAGAATGCAATGCGTAGTGGTGACCTTGCCAAATAATTGCAAAATTGAGGGAGTAAACTAATAACATTGGCTTGCAAGTACAGTATTATTTTGCACTTTGGCTCTCCCTGGGGTTGGCTCCCTGTGTCAAATTGCTGATTTTACTTAATGGGGAATGCTGCTTTAAAGGAGTCGGCAAATATATGGCCAATATTGCATTGAAATGCAACTCACAGTATCTTCACAATAAATGCAAGCTAGCACTTTGTACACTTGTTTAGTTGTCCCATTGCCACAAAAACTGCAAGACAAGCAGGACCAAAACTACCAAGTGTCCCATTACAAGCATGCAAGGCCTTTCATGGTTGAATCCTTGTTGTTGTTGTTGATTTGCAAGATGCCAAGTGTTCTTGTACCTCTATCCAAGTCCCGTACCCTTTGTTGTGTACATAAACACAGCATGACAGTCACACCTTCAACCAACATGGCAGTATAGCACCTCTCTATCTTCCACTCTGGCCAACGCTGTCTCTCTCACCAGGTGATGTCCATGGTCAGTACTATGACCTGTTGAGGCTTTTTGAGTATGGGGGCTTCCCGCCAGAGAGCAACTACCTGTTCCTGGGGGACTATGTGGACAGAGGGAAGCAGTCCCTGGAGACCATCTGTCTGTTGCTGGCTTACAAGGTCAAATACCCAGAGAACTTCTTTCTGCTGAGAGGAAACCATGAGTGCGCCTCCATAAACAGAATATATGGCTTCTACGATGAGTGTGAGTCACATGGCATGCATACAGACACAGGCAAACATTGTTCACACCAACACAAGCACCAACATGCACCAGAGTTTTGATAATGAGTGCATATCACTACATTTAGAGACTGGTATGCTTTTGTTCAAGGACTCTTCCCAGGTAAATATTCACTCAGTGAGACATGTCCTGTTGTTTGAGAAGATGACTGAAATGTTAAAACTTCAATATAGATATTATTTAAGAAGGCTACTTAAATAAATACATTTTCTTTCAGTTTACAAGCAAGTGGAGTAAAGTGGTGCATATCTATCAAGTAGGATTTTTTGTTTTCTAGAAATGCTCAAGTGATATCTGCTTTGATTTAAGGCATTTAAGGACAGGGTTATTGTTTGTTTTGTCAGGGTTAATGATTGTCCACTTATGATTTTGACAGAAATCATTTCTCCCATCTGATGGAGTGAAAGGAGTATTAATAAGTTACCAATCTTAAAATCCTATGCCTTGAAGATGTTAGATACAATTGTGTCAAAGTAAACTCAGATTTCCCTCCTGCCCATAGACCAAGCCTGGAAATGTTCTAATGCCCGGATGATATCTAGAACAGGAAATACCCTTTTTGTCTACAGGCCACAGTGGCTGGTGAATCCCAAAATTAACAATCCATTTTCACTATTTTACCAACCAACTAGAGGTTTAGAACAGAATAGGAGATAGTTTACCAGCATTAACCAACAGTTGCAGATGCCAGTTTGTTTAGATTTCATTAGTATCATCAAATAATGATTTTAAGTGAGCTCGAAATGAGCGTATAAATCTATCTACACTCAAGTAGGCAATGCACATAACTACCTGTTCCTGGCGATTATTTGAATACAAATTGCCAGTTACTGCTTTAGACCCAATGGGTAGTAGCAAACACAACAACACAGATAAACAGTAGATAGTGATCAGTACACCGTGCTTCAGGGTAAGGAGCATGACCAAACAGTCTGGGAGATGATTAATCACATGCCTTTCTAAGCTATTTACAGAGCCAGGATTATGTAAAATGTAAAGCGTACTTGGTGTGTTGCAATAGTGGCAGCTGTTGGCAAGATTTTATAGACTTCTAGATAAGATTGTGACCAAGCAACGGTGGTTGCCTCCCACAGGTAAGAGGCGGTACAACATAAAGCTGTGGAAGACCTTCACAGACTGCTTCAACTGCTTGCCTGTTGCAGCCATCGTCGACGAGAAGATCTTCTGTTGCCATGGAGGTATTCCCATCAAACAATTAATTTGGCTCATATCCAGAGTGCACACACTAACACACCTCTGCTCTGTTGTTGTTACTGTCAACATTATGGCCATTTAGAGGGCTGTATGGGATCTTCATTTCTTTTTTGACAGACACCGTTTCCCAAATTCATTCTCCATAGATTAGCTCCAGATATTTAATCTTGACAACACAGGTTCATTTCTCAGTTCTCTGGTAGTGTCAGAGCACTCAAGGACTGTCTGGGGGTAAGGCGATGTTTACCGGTACAGAACTGATAACATTATTGTATAATAAAGATCTGTTGTGTATAAAAGGTCCAGCACTTTTACAGATTGATTAACTCTTTCTTTATTGTCTGTGGAGCAGCTTCTGATTCTGATGTTGAGGACATCCCAGCTTGAAGCCATAGTTCTCTAGAGAGGGCGATGTTCATCACATATTGGACTGTAACAAAAGGAATTCTTAATTTTGGTTTCCACTTTACATCTAACTTAAAATTTTAGACCATAACCTCATAACCATTACCTCTGCCAATTAAGTTAGGAGGTTGTTTTCTGTCTGTTAGCAAGATATCTGCAAAAAAATAAGACACATTTGGTTGGTGGATGGAGCCCTTGTTCCAAGGATCAGTTGTTTAGTTTTTGGTGGTGATCTGAGATCCTTGCCATTAGATGTTTTGGTTTTTTTGCCCTTAGGTGATTTCTTTAACTATTACGCTTCTGTCCTGTGTTAGTTGAGATTCTAGAGATAACTAGTGTTATTAAGTCTGAAAACTACTGTTAAGAACTAAATATAATGTTGGGTAATGATCTTATCGTGGGGGGAGGAAACACTTCCTTTTGTTAAATGAGACTGAACAACATATCGTGTTCAAGCGCCCTACAATGTTAACGTGTCCTCCTCTCCTCTTCCCCAGGCCTGTCCCCAGACCTCCAGTCTATGGAGCAGGTGCGGAGGGTTATGCGCCCAACCGATGTGCCCGACCAGGGCCTGCTGTGTGACCTGCTGTGGGCCGACCCAGACAAGGATGTGCTGGGCTGGGGTGAGAACGACCGTGGCGTCTCCTTCACCTTTGGCGCCGACGTGGTCACTAAGTTCCTCCACAAACACGACATGGACCTCATTTGTCGGGCCCACCAGGTAAGTGCAAGAGACTATTCAAAGGGGGATAAGTGTTAAGGCAGGTCACAGTGGGAATGCACAGATGAGCCCTGCGTGCTTCTGCACAGCTTGTTAAAATGGAAACACTTAGGTGTTTAATTCAGGCCTTTAAACTCAGGGCAAAGGTGACTATGGAAAGAGAGGAGAGATTGCGTCTATCTACTTTGAGCAATTATATTTTATGATGTTACCTTTTTAAGAGCATGGATGGTCATTAGGTCAGTTTATTGTTGTTTTTGTTTTGATTTGTATCTACAGTATTGTTGTAATGTGCATCTTTCCTCCAATTCAAAGGAGGCCTTGGCCTTGTGAAGGCAAGGTTAGCACTTTTGCCAAACATACCATGTCTAGCTGAAAAAGAATGTTTGAAGAAAAGTCAGGCGGCCTCTCTGAAGTATTGAAATGGTGACAGTAGCACAGATGGACCAACTCATTATCCATTAACCACTTCGGCGAAATGTTGGATTCCAGCCCAATACTGATAACCAGGTAGGCAGTTAGACAGATAGAAATGCATTTATGATGTGTTGTCTTGTCTGCTACGTCCTCATTACAGCTAGTGTTCTTCATGCCATGTTACAGAACGTGTATGGTTCTGTTATTGTGCCTGATTCTATTGTGTAGTAGTGAAAAGCAAATGGAGGAAGTTACCTGTATAAACAACTAGTTAACCCATTGTGTCTTCCTTAGGTGGTTGAGGATGGTTATGAGTTCTTTGCAAAGAGGCAGCTGGTGACACTGTTCTCAGCCCCAAACTACTGCGGCGAGTTTGACAACGCCGGAGCCATGATGAGCGTAGACGAGACCCTTATGTGCTCCTTCCAGGTAAGCAAGAGACTAGACCTTCTGGTAAACTAAATGTTTAAACGATTAAGAAGAGCCAACCAGCCTTGCAAAAATATAAACTAGTTTTATGTTTATTTATGTGATTGCAGTTTGTTCTTCTTGTACTTTGGTAAATGGCATCCTTTTTGTTGTTGCTATTTGCTCATTTGATATTTTTTTTCTCTATTCTGCATTTTTAGATTCTCAAACCGGCCGACAAGAAGCTGTTCTATGGTGGAGGAGGGGGCATGGGCTCTGGCCGCCCAGTCACTCCCCCCAGGAAAGCTAAGAAATGACCCCCGTAGCTCACCCTCAGCCTCCACCTCCGCCCCATCCCTCCTGCCCTCTCTACCTCTCTTCTCCTCTCTTTCACCAAACAGCCAGAAATCAAACCTATACCCAGGGCTTTCCTTTTTTATCTGTACTTCTTAAAACATTCAATGTTATGAATTGTCTGAGTGAGTGCGTGCGCAGATGAGAAACACTTGTGTCTGTCTGCGAGCGAGCATTAAAACCATGTGTGCGCGTGTACATTTTGTGCGAGAGTATTAGAGATTTGTACTATCCCCTCTCTTACCACTTTGCCCCATTGAAAGGTTGAAACCACAGTGTCTGTCTGTACAGTAATTGTGACTGAAGCAGGTTTTGGGAGACAGTGGAAGATTGATTGATTTAGCGGCAAACTCCTGCCAGCAGGTGGTGTGTGTATTTGTGGAGAGGGGAGTATTTTGTTTTCCCTGTCCTCTGTACTGTAAAATCTCAAACACACTTGTGTTTGTGTGTGTGCGCGTGTGTGTGTGCGTGCAGTGTCTTGCCCATCCTGTTCAAGAAAGATGTCTGAGTATCCTTGAACAGGAAGGGTGAGGTATTTCACCTTGTCTCACGAGAGCAAGCACGTGCTTACTCACACACACATATGCATACAGATGACTCTTTTCACAGATTCATACGAGCCAGAGCTGTAAAAACCCCACACAGTTTAGGTTTGTACAGATTTGATTACTTGAAAGAGATTTTTTGTGAATTCGTTTTGTAGTCTTTCATCAAGTTGACCAATAAAGCGAGAATCTGAGCTAAACTGTCGACTCATCATTTATTGTAACCCAATATCTTATATAAGACATCAAATCAATAATTAGTCATCTAAATACAGTTGCAAGAAACTCTTGAATTACCTGTATTCCTCCATAAATGACTGGAAATATGGTTTGATATGTGTATGAAGTCATAACTAGATTAACACGATGTGATTTAACAAATAACACAAAAACTACTTTTAACATGTTTATTGAACATTTTTATTTACATGAACAGCCTAAGCTGGAAAAAGCATGTGGTCATCTCGGATAATGACTCCTATGAATGAAAGGGGGTAATTGAAGTCAGGTGATCCAATCAATGAGATGACATTCAGGTGTGGGTTAGGTGTCCTGTCATAAAACCAACAATCTGCTCCAAAGAGATCTGTTGAAGTGGTATATGCCCTGGTTAAAAGAAATTTTATAGGACCTCCATCAGTCTACAGTCAGACAGATAGTATACAAATGGAGAAAATTCAGTTCCATTGCTGCTCTCCCTAAGAGTGGACATCCAGAAAAGATCACAGTAAGAGCAGCAAGACCACCTGGATGTTCCACAAAGCTACGGAACAATGTTCTGTGGACAGATGACACATTTTTGGCAAAAGAAGACAACACTATGGAGTTGAAAAAACACTGCATACCAAGAACAACCTCATCCCAACTGTGAAGTGTGGTGGAGGGACCATCATGGTCTGGCTGCTTTGCTGCCTTCAATCATTGAGGGGTTAATGAATTAAAAATTTTATCAGGAAATTGTACAGGAGAATATCAGGGTAACGGTCCGTGATGTGAAGCTTAACAGAGGTTGAGTCATGCAGCATCACAATGACCCCAAACAAAAGCAAATCTACAACAGACTGGCTTCAACAGAGGAAAAATTACGTGGAGTGGCCAAGTCAGATTCCTGACCTTAACCCTATTGAAATGTTGTGGCATGACCTGGAGCAAGCCATTCATGCAAGACATCCCAAAAATATCATTGAACTGAAACAGTTCTGTAAAGAGGAATGATCCAAAATACCTCCTAACTGTCGTGGTTCACATACTTTTTCCAATCCAAGCTGTTTGAGCAATAAAAAAACATGTAAAGATTGTGTTATTTGTTCAATTACATTTTTTTTAAACATTTTTAAAACTTGGCTGAAGATCACATATTTTAGGAGCCATTCATACAGGAATGACTGTTCATTTAAAAGTGTTCACAAACTTTTTCTGTACTGTAGCTGGTAACACCAGCCCCTTGTACAGGCAGTTACCTCTACTTGTCCTCACTAACTGCAATACCTGCCCACGGCACTACCACATGTCTGAACTTCAACTCAAAAAGTGATGTGCAACACCATTCAGTGAACAAATGAGTTTTTAGAACTGAGTCATGTAAACTTTTGTGAATGATTCCTAATTCAAAGATTAATAGATATCTCAAGTGTTATTCAGCTTTCCATTTCCATACAAACCTATGCATTCTAAATCTGGATGTAAACTGACCTTGGGTTACGGTAATTGTTGCTGTCATTCATTTTAATGTGTTGAAATGTTCAGCTCTTATCCACGAGGGGGCGGTGTTGAGCTCCTTTGACTCACGGGGGCTGGATCATTCATGTGTTCATGAGAGAAAAGTATTAGTGCTTTGGCCAGTATTGATTTTTGGTTAGCACTTCCTATGGAGGTCTAACAATTCGTAAGAGCTGTAGTATTACTGAAAACCAATTATTTGACATGGCAGTGGTCTGATATGGACTTTTTTGAGAATGTGTTAGATTGACAAGTTCTGCCATTTTAACTAATGAAATGAATATTGATCCTCTGTTGCCAAGCAGAAAAAGTTGGATCTCTCTTTCATGTTGTTTGTGCTATATCCATCAAAGAAAAGCTCTCATTTCTACTTTAGGCATCTCTCAGGCTCTGTTTTCATTCATTCATCTTCCTGTCATCAACACCATTCCTTCAAGACGCTCTATCCTTCATTTTGCCTTCTCACAAGCCCAGTAAGGTGAGAGGTGAAGGGTATTGCTGAGGGAGTTAAGTTTAGATCAAAAAGCCTTATTACATTTCTGAACACAAATGGCAACTTGAAAGTGACTTTTCTTCAGTTGTTTCAGTTTCATTTTCTACCATTATTTCTTGCCTTTTAACCAACTTTAACAAATTGTTGCCCACTTATTTCCTAGCACTACATACCTGAAAATCTAACAAGGCAAAGGCCGTAATCATCTTTTCCAGCCCAACGTGCATTTATAAAAATCTGGTAAGACTGAAGGAGGTTAAAGGGGTTGGGGTAAGTAGGCCATGACTGTGCAGTGCCCCTCATAAGGTAAATGTGTCAGTGCTAAACTGCTTGTGTCAGTCGGCCATTGGGTGTCTGTAGCTGTGCCCAGCCTAAAAACAGGAGTAAAAGACTGTCATACAGTTTTCCTTGGTTCCCACAATTTGTCATTGGCTATATCTAAAAATTGTTTTTGCTACTGCTGCTAGTTTGCATTTTTATTTTTTTGTGAGTCTTAAATGTTTTTCTTGCATTAAGAGCCAAATTTGTTGCTGTTGATTTGTTGCTGTTATTTCATGTCAAAAGTGTGAAAATGAAAATCAGTACACTCATTCATATATTTCGAGGCCCAGTACACCCCCCTTTTAAAAGACTAAGTGATGCTTGTATACCTGATGTGAAAGTTCAAGTATCCACTTTTTTTTAATCTGCAGCATTCCTAGCAGTCGACCCAAAAAGATGAAATATTTTTAAATATATTTGAAAAATATTTTTTCAAATGAAAAATAAATCTACTAAACTAAAAGAACTGTTTAGTTGCAGGCTGATATTATGAAACTCCAGAAGCATTTTGTTTATGTGCACATGTCCACACCCCTGTCAGAGTGGTGCAACCTGCTGTTTGGGAGACAGCTTTACTTTCAACATAGTTATATGAAAATAAAATATAGCCATCGGTTACATATATTTTATTTATATAACAATATTTATTTCAATATTAAATGGATATATGTTTTAAATATATAATTTGGAGCACATTTGTGTGTTTGATAAATGTATAGTATGATTTTAACACCACTACTAGATAGCAACTCTGCAGGCAACTGTATTTTTAAGGTTGACCTTTGTAATCTCATTGCTTGGTTTGTTTATCCACATAAAAGCTTGACGATTTTCTGAAATCCAGCTAATTCGGTTTCCGTGTATTTAATTAGTTCGTTATATACCAAGTATATCTGTGCAAAGTACAATATAGGTCCACTGTATTTGTGTAAACACAGTAGAGTGCTTTATCCATTCTACAGCAAAAGCCTTATTTTTAATTAAAGTGGAATACCTCTGGAATTCACATATACTATTCCTCTGGCCCGGTGCAGTTCAGTCACAGTTTGTGGACTTGAGCATCTCTCTCCCAAGCAGAGAAGCAACAGTAACCTGTCCATTAGGAAACTTACTTTGTGGCCTGCTGTCAGAGTCTCAAAAATCACAATGCTGACTTTAAACTTTGGGATGGTCCAAAGAGTCCCCGCCAGTGATTGATGAGACAAACCTTTAAAAATCTGGAGCCGGCCAAGTTAAAGACACTCCATCTGAAAAAAATGAAAGCTACTTTTGGTCAGCTACGAGGCTCATTTTCCTGTTGGCTCCCCCGTGGCTTGTATGCAGGATAGAACTAAGTGGATGGAATGGTGTGAACAACCAAGAACTCCTCAGCCCGCTGCACCGCATGGATACCGATGACGCGATGGAGTCAAATGTGTCCTAAAACATCCACCTATCTCATTTTCTCTCACCAATAGATGAAAGTAAGACTCACTAGCCTTAACTGAAGGTCTAACTTTATGAAAGAAAAAAGCCACAAAGCTGTCGTGGTGCTATGCCCAGCTGCATAATGTCACCTGGTCTATTTATATCTTACAAGTAATTCTGGATTCAAAGACTCAGCTGCTACTTCTATTATTACTATTAGCTAATGCTGTAACAAGTACTCTGCTAACACCAACACTATAGCTTCTTTATCCATTGCCCTTACTGGCCGCTACTAATTACTGTATCACTGGCAATACCACAGAGGTTCTTCATCAATAATAATTAATAAATAGATCCATTTTTTCATGTGCTTAAATGTAGAAACCTAAAGCTTGTGGATGCAAACAGATGTACAGTTAAGATGATGCTGCTGCATTCCCGAGTGAAGTCTTCACGCCCCTTGGGTTGAACAACACATTTTGTAACCACTGGATATTACTATTACGGTTCCTCCACTTCAGCATACCCCCCCTAGGTTCATCACTGCATGCTGATAGTGTTCAGTTGGACAGCATAAAACCTGCAAACCCCACAGAACGTAATGACTATAACCTTCTTCAAGGAGTTCCTTGAAGAAATATGTCGGCTTTTCCTGGCTCTGCTGCTTAGAGTGATGAATGTCCACTGTGTCACCCTGTCCCTCTCACTTTGCCTGTGTCGTGCAAGTCAGCAGGAACAGACTTAGTTGCATAACTTAGCTGCACATACAGCTGCGCCGCCACGGTACTTATCACTTGTGCAGAACTGGGAACATGTATAGAGGTCAAGAAATTGGAGGGGGGGGGTGATCAGTTAAGGCGGCACATGGCGATCCCTCAGCCTGGCACGAGGGAGTGGCACGTTAGCACCACTCTCAGAGTGGCAGGGAGAGGGTGGGGGTTGGGGCTGACGGGTGTCCCTGCCTGCCTGGGTTACACCGTAGTAGTCTATATGCGGGCTGCACACAGAGGCTACTGACACTTCACCCACAGACAGAGAGGGAAGATGGAGGGGAGCGAGGGAGAAACCTTATCCTTCTGGGATATTGAGTTAAATGTCACTGCTCTACCCTGAGGGAGACACTGACAGGCCGACCCCTTTCACAGCCCCCAAATCTCAGAGGTCAGGACGGCTGTACAACAGCTGAGAGGCCCGGAGAAAGAGGGTGGGTGAAAGAGAGAGGGGTGGGGGCCCTGGCAGAGAGAAAATAAGTAGAAATTGTTTCATTAAAATCAAACCAAAAATTGTTGTTAGTCCCTTTTGACTGGTAGAAATCAAGCAAAAAAAAGTGTAGCGTGCTCATCACAATGTATGGCGAGTTCAGCATAACATGCATATTTTGATGGGGTGTAGATATGTTGCTATATGTAATGTGTACTGTTACTGTGGGCTCACACGAAGTTGCACTTTAGTAATCACACTAATCATTCTCATACCATGAAATCAAAAGGTAACAAAAATGGATGGAGTGGACATGTTACACTTCATTTCATTTCTAACGGAGACCCCGGTTTTGTTGCTCTGATGCTTTTTGGGGTTTTCCTGAGCTTATCCCTGCTACCACTTAACATATATGCACAGCACAGAAGTGTTTTCTGCTGTTGTTGGTGGCCGCTCTCTTCTACATTACTGTACCTTTTGGGGATTGAATTGCTCACTAACAGGCTAGAGGGTTGGGTCAGTAGGTCACAGCAGCTGATTGGGTACTTGAAGGCCTGCACTGTAGAAAAATGTCCCATTTTAGCACTATAGAGGGGCAGAAGAACCTCACTGATCTGGGGTCCTCTGAAATGGAAGTAGCTCATGTTCTGATCATAGATCAATAAATCCATGAATATAATGTATATAAAATACAATTTGATGCTGATTTAGTTGACCAGTTACTTCAAATGTCTGAGGTTCAGATCAATAACACACTTTTTTTGGAAATGCTATCAACAAAATAAGGGACATCTTGTCTTTTTTTTTTTTTTTTTAATCAACAATATCAACATATACCTTTAATCAGTTGTATTAGGGTGTATTGAGGAGGTGGTGAGAACAACTATCCAGGATTTTGGTGACTTTGGGATGTTTGAGGCTAAATGTCAATCCTGATTTTACTATAGGTGGCCCTATTGGGCTGTTCCACGCACATCTAGAAGATCACAGGGGAAACTCATGTCATAGTTCCTCTTATAACCACATCTTAGATCAGTTCTTCCAGAAAGTTGACAGGGACAACAACTTTAAGAATTCCTACCTTCAGGGAGTTTGTTGCAGGTATTAGCCATCTACCACCAAGCGTTGATTTTCATTTCTGTTATGTTTAATGTTACCATGTAAAATTGGTCTTACAGAAAAATTGACTTGTGCCCTCTGGAATCATAGGCACCCTTAATGTTGATGAGCCAAAAGGCCTAACGATTAGAGAGACTGTCCTTCAACTGGAGGACCTGGGCTCAAGCCCTCGTGTCTGCAAGCATCCACCCTGCTGGGGTGTCCTTCAGCAAGACATTGAGTCTGCCTCTGAGGTGCTATTCTGGTGCTATTCCCTGCTCTCTGACCCCCCAGGAGGGGGGCAAGCAAAAGGAGGATTCCCCCACAGGGATCAATAAAGAATCACATTATTATTATTCACATTAAAGTTTGAAGTTGTTCAAATTACTCGGTAACATGCAATATTAATGCTTCATGTTATGACCCATCTATTGATCATGACTTGGTGATGCCTCGTCTCTATTTCTGGCATAGATCTTAATATTTTAATGGCAACTGCATGATTGAATAAATGATGTGAAGGTACTGAGAGTCAAATGAGTAAATGAGCTTTAAACCATAATGCATTACCCCCTTACACAAACATAGAGAGGGGTGGTTGAAAGACAAGCCTTCTTCTGAGTGGTTTTCTGTTGACCTCTAGGGGTCAGAGTCTCAATATCATGCATTTGTTGTCCACGCATCCACTCTATCCATGCTGTCCACATTATGAGTGGAAAATAATCAATGTTCTTAAAAGCCTAAACACACTCAAAAATAACGCTTTCTAAATGGTCTTATTATGGAATATAGTTTATTATTATTATTATTATCATTATTATATATATATATATATATAGATGCTTACCAAATTATAACAAAATAATGCAATAAATAGATAGGTACTGGCAAAAATGCCTGGCAAAGCTGGTGAGCAGTGACTACAGGTGCTTTTACAGGAACACCTGTCAGTTTATTGATTACCAACAGCAACTCGAATTCCTGTCCACAGAGGGTTCTGCACCACCTGGCAGGTTAAAGGGGGCCTGTTTACTGCTGTCTAAACAAGTAGTAAATCAACAGCCTCTATGTGCTCAACATTATATTGAATATTCAAACTGGTGTTTGTGTTTGTACTTATTGGTGTATTGTAATTGAGCTAAGAAAACAACAACAGTTGGCTTCATGATATCATGAAACGCTGTGCCAGAAGAGCTGACAAAGTCATATCACTAATCTGTTAACTTGTCATAATATTGTTCCAAGGGGTTTTGCAATAATCAAAGTGTGTTTGCATAGTATTTTAATAATATATTTTTATTCTGTCAAGCAACAGACAAAATACAGCGGTGTACACAAGCAGAAAATATAATAACAATTGCATAAAAGGTAAATGCAACGTCAAAACTACGGATGCTGAAAAGGCCCGTAGCCTTTAGGGGCAAGCCTAAATAGAGTTTGGTCTAAACCAGTGGTTCTCAATCCTGGTCCTCGGGGCCCAGCAGTCCTTCTGGTTTTCAATCTAGCCACATAATGAGGGACTGAATTAGACCTGGGACGCCAGGTGAATGCAGTCAACTACCTGGTAGGCTAGAAAACCAGGACCAGGATTGAGAACCATTTGTCTAAACAACAAAGAACAAACAAACAGTTCCTCGTTGAGACTGCTCCACAATTCGTCATAAATCATTTAAACTTAAAAGAAGAAAACAACTTTTTCATTTTTCCAAGCAGATAGAGTGTAACGGGTTAACAGTAATTTCCACCAGGTTTTCTATAGATAACAGATCATAAATAATAAGGAATCAGATCCAGAGTGAGCTTAAAGGTGTAAGAATGAACTTTGACTGGACCGGTCAGGCCAATCAATAAGGTAGAGTGATAAGTTAGGGCTTTACAGTCCATAATATAGCTGCTCTATGATACACCGTCTTAGGGTGAAGACATTGCCATAGTCACAAACTGGCATGAAAATGGCATCAATATTCAATTCCATCTCTGCTCTTCCTTCGCTTGGTGAAATCATGTGTATCCTCACTTGCCAATAACTGAATCAGTGCTCTGGATCCACCACAAGAGGCCATTGTGCCTCGCTGGATGGCAGTCTGTGGCCGGATCATCTGTCGCACATCTACTTAAGCCATGCCAGTTCTCCCAACTGCCTTTCCTTCCTCGTAAAAAAGGGAAATAAAATATGATCCCCCTCTATCTGCAGCCGGTGGGTTTTTTTCTGTGATCCGATAGTGTGACACGCCGGCTCTCCGCTTGGCATTCCTATCCCCCTGCAATCATTCCTCTACAACATACTCACTTTCTTCCTTATTCTCTCAATCATCTTCTCTTCCGTGTCTATCTCTGTCTACCTCTATCTCCTCAAATATTTTCAGTTAATTTAGCTAGGTTCCCCAATGTGCCTCTTTGGAAAGCGTTCATCGGTTTTGCAAAGCTTTGGAGAAATGTACACATGCATTATAGTGCATAGTGGCCTGCAGAGTGTTGATGATATTACACGATGCAATTCTGTTGCAAAAAGGCCCCGGACCTGGTTTGAACTACATGTTCTGTTCCCTGTGCTTATGAATCTCATGCGTCACTGCACCACCTAGCTTAACCCTGACTAGCCATGTAACTGCACCCAACTAATGCCTGTACTAAATTAACCTTCTACCATCTCTCCCTCTCCCTTCATTCTCTCCCTCTATCTGTAGTTCTCTCTCTCGCTCTCTGGCTCAGCCCCCTTCCTCAGCAGAAACCAGTTGAGCCGTCACTCAATGTTCCCCCCTCCTCCCCTCCGGGCGATCTTCAGTCTCACTCTCTCACCTTCTCCCTTCTCCTTATTCCACTGACCATGCATGTTCCAAAAACAGATCTCATTTTCATCCACGGTACACCCCCTCCTTCCCGTGCCCCACCACTCCCCCGCATCACCTCCTTCCTAAATCCAAGCCTTGTCCTCGGTTCCTGTCTAAGCCCACCATCTCACCTCCCCATTGCTCCACCTCGAGCCCCACCCTCACCCCCCATGTCTCCCATGCCGGCAGTTGGAGGCGTGTGTCAGTGGGGTGTCCACCAATCGTGTGCCCCTCGGTGGTATAAAACCCTGAGCGTGTATGTGCTTATTCGCTCTTTCTGTCAGTCCAGCACTCCTGAATTGGAGGGTTCCACACTTCTAGGAAAGGGTGGTGGACCAAGGGTGAAAACTGCAGAGAACAACGAAGAACTAGAAGAGCACGGATAGACGCGGTTAGACGCCCTTTCTATCCAAAAAGGATGGAGAACGCACACATGAAGCTGCCGGCCGAGTGCCTGGCTTACTTCGGGGTGAACGAGAATTCTGGTCTTACTCCCGATCAATTCAAGAAGAACCTTGCCAAGCACGGCTACAATGGTGAGAGCATGGGCATCAGGGATGGGGTGGGAGATCAACTGGAGGAAGAAAGAAACAAGTAGTCACTGTTTGGCAACTAGACTGGCTAGAACAACTGAGATCTAAATGTTTCATGATCTTGCATAAAGTTAAACGTTTGCTGCTGGGATGGTGTAACCCTGCCTGATTGTAGTAGTCAACAACATTGGAGTTTTCAGAGATACTACAAGACAGGTTGAGAGTTTGTATTGGATGCTTTTTTAGGAGAAGTTGCAACAGCTGGTAGAAATGCAGAGACATTGAGAAGCAGAGACTTTGAGGGCTTTGAAGAGCTATTTAAAGATAGCCAAAGAAGATGGCTGGAGAGCGAGAGAGACAGGTGATGGCTCAAGAAGCTTCCTGGGTGATATATGGGGCGGCCGTTAACAGGAGAGGTGGATAATTTTAGGCCGGCCAAAAAGGGGAGGTCCTTAGATGGCTTATAGCTAAATGATCTGGAATATGATTGCTAATCAATAAGCAGTGGAATGGTGAATTAGATTCCAAAGGCATTGTAATATATAGTTCAAAAGCTGCAACATTTTTGTTACACACTATTCTCACTGGTCACACTGATCGTTTTGCCAGCTACCATTGGCCACAAATACTAATATCTGTATTTGTTGTAAAGCGAATCAGGACTTTCTGTGTGTAGACCAGCCGTTTTAGAGACATTTTCTTTTGGTCTAGACAGGTGGGGAATCAAAGGTCTGCAACATGGTAATGGCAACTGATACTTCAAATTAGTCTGAATGTATTACTATGGCTTTATAATTCCATGCTTCTAGATTTGGCTTGAAGTCATCAAGTATTAAGCACACAGTCAGAAAATGTTGAGAATTTGGAAGATATGGACCATGTGTAACCAATGATTGGTGTCCTGGTCAGATGTATCTCGTCATAGAAAGGGATGTAAGCTCATTTCAGAAACAACTTAAGGGAATGAAACGTTTTCTCCTATAGTTTTTATTTGAAAATGCTCCTTATTTTGTTGAACATTGATCCATTTTGCTAACAATCGTTTTTTCTCCTCACTCTGTCTCTCTGCCCCCCTCCCTCCCTCACCACCACCACCACTACTGTCCAACCCCAGAGTTGCCTGCTGAAGAGGGTAAGTGTTTATCCAGCTACGCTACACTACATTGCCACACAAAACATGTCCATCCACCCAAGAATTTGAATTGGGTCACTTCGGTTCTGAAAGTCGAGGTTCAACATACCTGCTTTACAAATACTCAAACAGCAGATGGGACAGCCATCATCACCACTCTGAACTGGCCCCTATCCACAATGAATCTAATTAGGGAGGTAATAGAAACACGCATGCAACGTTTTAATTGTGAAATGTCTGGAACAGTGTTGCGTAATCCCCATGCTCTAGCATAATCCTACTTGTAATTGGACACAACAATTTCTCTTGCCACAGGGACAGTTGATAATAACTAATGCATAGTATATGTTGATCCTTCCAAGATCTTCCAATGCTCTTCTTCGGCAACAGAGATCATAGAGAAGGATAGAAGTTTTCCCCAGCACATTCAATATACTTGCAGATTTCAGTGATCTTATTCATATTTTCTCATTACTATCCATTGACCTGGATTTATTCATCTTTTCCCTCTCTCCTTCCCTGTCTCCCAGGTAAGAGCATCTGGGAGCTGGTTGTTGAGCAGTTCGAGGACTTGCTTGTCAGGATTCTGCTGCTGGCTGCCTGCATCTCTTTTGTGAGTAAACAAATGCTAGGATTTTTCATGACAGTATTGACTACGTTTTACATTACACGGTTATTCCTGTCATGATCATTTTAAACTTAAGTAATAGTAGTAGGATTTGTTGTAGTCATAATAGTAGTAACGTATCCCTTGGCATCCAGGAGGCACCCTCATCATTGGAATCCGCTCTGTCCTGAGTAACTTTGTCATTATAGTGACATTACTACTTCACTTGACTTTTGAATGAAGAAACAACTTCCGCACAGTTGTCACGATTTTTATTTACCTGAACAAGCTCTTTGGAGTAAGGCGTGCAGATCAATAATGATTTTGTTTTCTTGGTGCACAAGGCAAATGTTTTTGTAATAAACCTCTCTGACCTCTCTGTCATCTTGAAACAGGCTATTCATGGCTATTCATTTCATTTGACTTTAAATCCCAGCATGCATACAGCATTGCTGTAGTTGATCATTGCTGTCTTGTCACTTTGTCGGACAACTTCTTATCCTTCTTAATGTCCCCCCACCCCTCTGTGTTTTTGAAGAGGGGAACTTGGGGAGGGGGGAGGTAGATTGAGAGGGCTTGTAGGAGGTGTATTAATTCCTATCCCTAGCTTTCCACCCTTTCGGGCAGCTGTCACGATGGCCTTAGAAGGCGAATATTGAGGAGCGAGTGAGAGACGGGGGTCAGCGAAGTATAGGGGGGCTGAGGGGTAAGGGTTTATTTTAAGAAAGCCTCAAGCCGGGGAGAGAAACTGAATCCTTCGGGAAAGGTCAGGACTGGAGGAAGGAACGAGGAGCTTCCACAGAAAGAGGTAGAGAGGGTTGAAGTGGATCGGAGCTTGGAGTTACGGAACATAGAGATCAAATTAACTGGAATTATGTAATCATACTATGACACACAGAAATATTATCACATCAGTTATCAGAATAGCTGATCAAAGGTTAACACTGGACGACAGTATAAGAAAAACACATTGCAGAGAACTGATTAAAAAAGAAATGGAAAAAAGTACGTATGAGCACAATAAACTATAAATGACCTTTCAAAAACGTGCCTCTTCATGACAGCCCCCCCGAATCCCCAGAGACTCACCCTCAGACCATTAGTTTGTCACATTTTCTATGAGGTTTTGAGGCTGGAAGGTGCCACAAGACCATTCCAATAGTGTTAACCCTATGTAATATGCAATACAGACACACAGTCATTGTTGCACTGTTGCCATGCTAATGCTATCACGAATCTGCCATTTCCCACTCTGTGCTCAGGTGCTGGCTTGGTTTGAGGAAGGCGAGGAGACTGTCACCGCCTTTGTGGAACCCTTCGTCATTCTTCTTATCCTCATCGCTAATGCCGTGGTTGGAGTGTGGCAGGTCAGTGATGAGGCCTGACATGTTGAGCAATGGGACGTATCTATTGCGACGGTGACATGGGTTAGGGTTACTGCCACGTTTTCTACCCACAAGTGGTTGCTCAATTGGAACGCTGTCGCTTTTAGAGCTTGAGCTCAAAATAGTCGATGTCAGCTACATTGGGGCTGTTTTGAACTTAACTGAACAAAATTCATTCAATCAATGATACAATGAATTGAATACATCTTAGAAGGATACTATGCAAATATAACAGCAAAATTATTGGTCCTCATAGGGCTAAATGTAAGCACTTTCATTTAGTGTTTTTAGTCTCTATGTCCAGTTTATGTTTTGACTGGGTTGCCTGTTTTGGCTGCAGGCTATGGATGACTCAGATTATGTGTGCCATGCCTTTCTATATGCATGCCATTAGTACTTGGCATTGCTGTCAGGCTTTATTCAGTGAGGGAACATCCCCTTTATCACTGAATGTGCTGTGTTGTACTACCCCTGCCAAATGTTGAATTGAAATGAAAGTGGTTTCGCTATTTTTCATCTCGAAAATATAAATTGTCAAACTGCATTCAACGAGTACCTGTGATGTGTGTATCAGATCAAATCCTACCATTCCAAATATTATCTCTGAAAGCAGTATAAACCCAGTACATAGGATTTATACTGCCCTGTTGGTTAGGACTTGTTTAACGACTGTAGTTGTGTCTCTTTGTGTGTGCCACAGGAGCGTAATGCCGAGGACGCCATCGAGGCTCTGAAGGAGTATGAGCCTGAGATGGGCAAGGTTTACCGTTCTGACAGAAAGAGTGTGCAGATGATCAAGGCCAGAGAAATTGTCCCCGGGGACATTGTGGAGGTGTCTGGTAAGAAATGTCAAGATGGTCCATGTCTTCACTGTGTAATGACAATGTAGTTATAGAAAGATGTAACTGGCATCCTGAGCATTACGCTCTATTGAGGGAGAAAGAAAGGAGCTTTGGCTATGAAATTGACAAATGTTCTGGAGACATGTGTGTGTGCAAAAGGCTGACAGAAAAACCTGCTGTCTTTGTGAAGCACTAAGAGGGAGGGAGCATGGGGTAACATTGCTGCAAAACATGCTAAGTGAAGGAAAACAAGATCATGAGTATAAATATCCCCACTAGCACCTGCCCCACCACTTCTTCCCCTTGCTCCCCTTGCCCACTCCTGTTCATTTT
Organism: Gephyroberyx darwinii; assembly: GCA_900660455.1. NCBI lineage: Eukaryota > Metazoa > Chordata > Actinopteri > Trachichthyiformes > Trachichthyidae > Gephyroberyx > Gephyroberyx darwinii. The sequence continues at coordinate 22,501 of CABFOQ010026140.1, read as the reverse complement.
TCAGTGTACACCTGTTGCCCCCCCAGCTCCTCCCCACTCCCCTGTGGTTCCTTTTGATTGGGACATGCATGTGCCAGTTGAGGCTGTGCCCCACTCTGGAATCTATGGATTAACTACAGGAAGTGAACTAGTCCTCTGAGCAGTTGTCTCTAACATTGAGATCATTTCTACTATTATTCCACATAGTTTTTGATAAACATTGTTGTCTCGTTGGTGTTTTCTGAGATAGATGACAAGAATTTTACTATTTGCAACTATTACACTTGGATCACTTGGATCATGCCATGGAGGTACTGACAAAAATAAGCCCTCAAATATAAATAGTGACAATAGCTATGCCAGTTTTATGTTTATGTTCAATAAGGAATTTAATAGAAATTAGAAAAAATATTTTAATGATGGCATCTCTGTCTCTCTGTGATTCCCACAGTTGGTGACAAAGTTCCCGCTGACATCAGGCTTGTTTCCATCAAGTCCACCACCCTGCGTGTTGACCAGTCCATCCTTACTGGTGAGGTTACTAGAAAGCCAAAGGGTTACAAGCCTGCCGATAGGCGTTTCTCTGTCCCTTGTCCATCGCCCCTTTTGAGTTAATTTTCTGTTGTCCCTCTCAGGTGAGTCCGTCAGTGTGATCAAGCACACTGAGCCTGTCCCCGACCCCAGAGCTGTCAACCAGGACAAGAAGAACATGCTTTTCTCTGTAAGTGTCCTACCGCCAGTATTTTCTTCTGTCTTCATTGTTGTGGTTCTTGCCCTCTTTCATTTTTCTCTGTCAATCCTCACTTCATTGTTCCACCCTTCTTCAAGTCTACCATTACCTGTTTTCTTAGCCTGCTCTTCTTCTCTCCTCCATAGGGCACCAACATCGCTGCTGGCAAGGCCATTGGTGTGGCTGTGGCTACCGGAGTCTGCACTGAGATTGGCAAAATCCGTGACCAGATGGCCGCCACCGAGCAGGAGAAGACCCCTCTGCAGGCCAAGCTGGACGAGTTCGGCGAGCAGCTGTCCAAGGTTATCTCTCTGATCTGTGTTGCTGTGTGGGCCATCAACATTGGCCACTTCAACGACCCCGTCCATGGAGGCTCATGGATCCGCGGTGCTGTCTACTACTTCAAGATCGCCGTTGCCTTGGCTGTGGCCGCCATCCCTGAGGGTGAGGGGGTTGGGGCAAGGCATATTAAAACAGAGAGTGACAGTCAGAGCTAGCAAATGGGCAGAGAGATTAGGATAATTGAGGAACATGTTTCTAAATGTGTGTTTGTGTTTTCAGTTTCCCCTTCCATTGCTTGTTCATCACACTCATAGTTTTCTCCAAATTCTCTTAGGTCTGCCCGCTGTCATCACCACCTGCCTGGCCCTTGGTACCCGCCGTATGGCCAAGAAGAACGCCATTGTCAGAAGCCTGCCCTCTGTGGAGACCCTGGGCTGCACCTCTGTCATCTGCTCCGACAAGACTGGCACCCTCACCACTAACCAGATGTGTGTGACCAAGGTTAGTACACAGTATGCAACATTTTACACAAAAAGTAAACACATGCATCCCGTCATTGCAATGTGTAGGCAAATGTAAATCCTTCTTCATCATATATGTGTGGCCAATTCATTTGCCTACATATGTAAAGATCTATACTTCTGTCACAATGGAAACTAGCAGCTTTGTTTTTTCCTGCTCCACAGATGTTCATCATCAAGAATGTTGATGGCGACCATGTTGACCTTGATGCCTTTGATATCTCTGGCTCCAAGTACACCCCTGAGGGCGAGGTGTAAGTTTAGTTTCAATGCCATGTATTATCATTCACAGCCAATCTCAGTCATACATTAAAGGGAAGATGCACTCACGTCCTCTCCATCTTTAATCATCAGTCATCCCCTCTTCATCTTTCAGTTCCCAGGGAGGTTCCAAGACCAACTGCAGCGCATACGATGGCCTTGTTGAGCTGTCTACCATCTGCGCCCTGTGCAACGACTCCTCTCTGGACTACAACGAGGTAAAGTTGATGTTTTGAAATTACTTTCTGAACCATGACATCTGTTTTTCTTAATGTACAGTGCATTTGTTAGACCTCAACTTCTTGACCTTTCACCCTTTAACCCATTGCCTCCATCACCCTCCTGCTCTTGCTCCCTTTCTCCAGAACAAGAAGATCTATGAGAAGGTCGGTGAGGCTACTGAGACTGCCCTGTCCTGCCTGGTTGAAAAGATGAACGTGTTCAACACCAATGTCAGGAATCTGTCCAAGATTGAGCGTGCCAACGCTTGCTGTGGAGTATGTTTCCTCTTGCCATCTGCTACATCATTTATAGAATTTGCATGTCCTGCTACACCTACACACCTAACATTCCCTTATCTATCTTTAAGCTTTAATCTTTAAACATCTAATAAGGAGCCACTGAAGTACTATATCTAGTTAAGTTAAGAGACTTCAACATGTTGCCAGGTTGACTATCTATCCTGATTGCTCACCCTCTGATCTCTGTGTCTTCCAACAGGTGATCAAACAACTGATGAAGAAGAACTTCACCCTGGAGTTCTCCCGTGACAGGAAGTCCATGTCTGTGTACTGCACCCCCAGTAAGGGTGATGGTGGTGCCAAGATGTTTGTGAAGGTTAGTTCCCTCTCTTCTTCTCTTTACAGCCTTTGGCCAGATACATGCACTTTGGCTGCACTGCAAAAAATGAAAATGAAGCGTATCATTCAGTGGCAACTTCAAACCACTAATTTTCCTCAAACCGTTTGTCCCGCAGGGCGCCCCTGAGGGTGTGATTGAAAGGTGCGCATACGTTCGTGTTGGCACCACCCGTGTGGCCCTGACCAGCTCCATCAAGGACAAGATCATGACTGTGATCAAGGACTGGGGTACTGGCCGTGACACCCTGCGTTGTCTGGCCCTGGCCACCCGTGACAGCCCCCTGAGGCCTGAGGAGATGAACCTTGAGGACTCTACCAAGTTTGCTGACTACGAGGTGAGAACCAAAGATATCATTAAAATGATGGGTACTTGAATGGATAGACTTGTGGCTAAAGGTAAAATAAGGTTTTTATGAGCCAATCCTCATCCCCCTCTCTCTCTCCAGAATGACCTGACCTTTGTTGGCTGTGTGGGTATGCTGGATCCCCCTCGTAAGGAGGTCACTGGCTCCATTGAGCTGTGCAGAGCTGCTGGAATCCGTGTCATTATGATCACTGGTTAGTGTTTCATGATTGTACCCTTTGGGAAACAATCTATTATTTATGGTTAATGTGTATTGCCTAGATGTTGCACCTACGTTACAATTCCTTGTGCTCCTTGTGTGAGATTTTTGTTGTGTTTTCATTTGATTTCACTGGCTACCCACTAAATCCCTGCCTCTCCCTACTTCAGGTGACAACAAGGGAACTGCTATCGCTATCTGCCGTCGTATTGGCATCTTCACTGAGGATGAGGATGTTTCTGACAGGGCCTACACTGGACGTGAGTTTGATGATCTGCCCTCTTCCGAGCAGGGTGAGGCTGTGCGTAGGGCTTGCTGCTTTGCCCGTGTGGAGCCATCCCACAAGTCCAAGATTGTGGAGTTCCTGCAGGGTTATGATGACATTACTGCCATGGTGAGAACTCAGCAGCACATGCTACAGTTTATACTTGACATAGACATAGATAAACTACTTGTACATTAGTCTGTCAGCTATGCAAGTGTGTAGCTCTAATTCCATGCTGAACGTTGCCTCCTCTCTTCCCAACCCAGACCGGTGATGGTGTGAACGATGCCCCCGCCCTGAAGAAGGCCGAGATTGGCATCGCCATGGGCTCTGGCACCGCCGTTGCCAAGTCTGCCTCTGAGATGGTCCTGGCTGACGACAACTTCTCTTCCATTGTGTCTGCTGTTGAGGAGGGCAGAGCTATCTACAACAACATGAAGCAGTTCATCCGCTACCTCATCTCCTCCAACGTTGGTGAGGTCGTCTGGTGAGTTGCCCCAGCCCAAGTCTAAGTGAACACAGTCGCGATGGTCTGATCCACGCCTAAGTGTCATATCTCTTCTATCTCTTCTCAATCCTCCTTCCTCTTTCTTGAATTTCCTCACCCTGGCATTGTCTGTCTCTCTCACCTCTGTTCCTTCTTTGCTTTTTCACTCTCTCAGTATCTTCCTGACTGCTGCCCTGGGTCTGCCTGAGGCTCTGATCCCCGTCCAGCTGCTGTGGGTCAACCTGGTGACTGATGGTCTGCCTGCCACTGCCCTGGGCTTCAATCCCCCTGACCTGGACATCATGGGCAGAGCCCCCCGTTCCCCCAAGGAGCCCCTCATCTCTGGCTGGCTGTTCTTCAGATACATGGCTATTGGTGGTAAGTAAGACTATGGACATATTCTTTGTATTATGTTTACATTTCCTGGCTGTACTGCAATAATTAAAGGGTAGTTATAGGGGAGCAACACTGTAAGTGACCAGCCTTACCTAGCCACTGTTTTCTCTACTCGATAGGATACGTCGGTGCCGCCACCGTTGGTGCTGCTGTCTGGTGGTTCATCTATGATCCCACTGGCCCAGGAGTCAGCTACTATCAGCTGGTAAGTATTTCTCCCTCGCACTCTCACACCCCCATATTAACACACACACAGAGAGGCACACATTAATCCCACCTGTCCTGTTCTACAGTCCCACTTCATGCAGTGCCACGATGAAAATGAGGACTTCGCCGGCATTGACTGCGAGATCTTTGAGGCTTGCCCCCCCATGACTATGGCCCTGTCTGTGCTGGTCACCATTGAGATGTGCAATGCCCTCAACAGGTACAACTTGAAATGTGTCCAGCTATGATTTTCCATGGAGTATATTTTAATCAATTCATCTCAGTTCATCTCAATTAATCAATTAATCATGGCTACTTCAGACAAACGCTGACATTTTTCACACCTTCTCCTTCACTCAAGCTTGTCTGAGAACCAGTCCCTGATCCGCATGCCCCCATGGAGCAACTTCTGGCTGCTTGCCGCCATGACCCTCTCCATGTCCCTCCACTTCATGATCATCTATGTTGACCCCCTGCCCGTAAGTCAGCCACCAGCACTCTCTGCAGTCTTTTTCAATCTCCTGGTTTTAGGAATTACCCTCTGTCCAGCCCCATAATAATCTGTCATTGTCCCAACAGGGAAATGTCTTGCTTGTCTCTTGCAGTCATTTCATATTTGTGTAGTTGCTCTCCACTGTAGTCCCTCCGCAATACTGACTCTTGTCACTCTTCTGCACCTCAGATGATCTTCAAGCTGAAACATCTGAACGTAGAACAGTGGATGATGGTCCTGAAGCTTTCCTTCCCCGTCATCCTGATTGACGAGGTGCTGAAGTTCGTCGCCCGTAACTACGTTGAGGGTAAGCAGCTTCGCACTTACACACATTCACACTCGCACAGAAAACACAGATGGAAAAATACAAAGGCATGCTTCGGTTCATAAGATGAGGATCCCTATTCCTCTTGATGAATTGAGTCTTTTTGCAAACTGCTGTCCAATTTTTAATGTTTTTCTCATTGATTATTAATTAATAATTAAACTGAGTGGAATCTTTTGATTAATAATTGATTAATAATTGTGTGTAATCCATCTTCCTCTTATATTGTCATTTATGTCCTTTTATTACATCCTTCTGATCTATCGTTCTATAATCATTTCAATCATGCATGTCTTCATTTGTCTAATCTTTCTCATTACTCCCTTCATGCAACTCTGCTCTCCTCTATCAATCATTAACTCACTTACCCCTTTTCATTCATTTCCAGGCTAATTCAGTCAACCTCCCACCATTAGCCTGTAACTAAAGCAAGGTATTCAACAGACCACACTGCCAGTGGCTGCCTATGTGCATCTTTGTGTATCTTAGTGTGTTTCTGTGTATGTCTTGGGAGCATTATGTGCCAGGTCTTGTCCATATTTGTCTTCAGCAATGTCTACTTTATAATCAGACCGATGTTGAAATATGTGGAACTCTGTGCTGTCCCCAGTATCTAGTGTCTCCTCATTAAGTGATGATTGGAAAATGATTGGAAATTTTACATGGTTGTGTCAGAAATTCACAAAAAACAACGCCTGTTACACTGTACGGGGAGACCTCTGTGTGCTGTTATTTGTATTTGAAATCTTTTGACCTCTGTCATGTCCACTGTCATATGGGCTCCGTATCCGTGAAGGGTTTATTCTGCAGCATGTTATCCTATTAGTTAATATATTTTATCAATAATATAGTTTGGGAGGGGGGAGTAGTGTTGGTTTGCAATGATTTTAGTGTTGTTCCATGTAATAAATCAGTACATTATGCTTTTGTTTGGAGCCTTTGTGCCCAAACCCTTTTCCCTGTGTAATTATATCCTTTTCTATTCACTAGCTTCAGCTGCTAAATAGATGTAGAAGAGGAGGAGAGGAGGCGGAGAAGAAAACGAGGAAGATCATAACCAATGAGGGGAGCTCTAGTGGGCCAGCCAATAGAAGAGAGAGGAGAAAACACAGGAAAACCGTACAAAAAACAATAAAACTTCAAAAACTCTACATAAAAATGACCTCTGTATAAGGAAAGAGATTCAATTGAAATGGAGGGAAGTATCCCTGCCAATGAAATATTCAAATATTTAAGATTCTATTCTAAGAAATAAAGTATGTATTAAAAGTGATTTTTTGTTAAACTTGCAAATTCTCAACTGTTGTGTTTTTGTGTCCCCTGTCCATTTTCATATGATTTCCCAGCGCATTGCTCTCATTCTAGTCTTTGTTTCTCATGTCCCTGCTTTCGCTGAGTACTGTACAGAGTGGTGTAGGGTTGCAAAATGACTTCACACGGGCAGAAAAGGCTTCCCAGCTGCCAGAGCTCTCTATAGGCTCCATGCAGTCAGCGGTCTCTGCGGGAGGTCCCACGACATAAATGGGCACGTCCACTCACAACACTTTTGGTCTTATATATATCGTTTACGTGATATGTTGCAATAAAGTGATGATTACAAATTGATGCATTTGTATTGTGTAGCACATCTTTATTGATCATTAAAAACATGAAATCTGATGCTATGTATATCTGCAGTGACTGGTGTTTTACATCTAGGGTTTAAACGTGAGTTGAATAGTTTTGTTAGCGATTAATCAAGTATGAATTGAGTATTTCCCCTTCCTGAGTGCTGCACGGTGTCAGCTTATTGGTCTTTGGTTTGCAGAGTTGCAGATCGATTTGCAAAAACTGAAATCCCTGTTAGATTAGGGTCCTGAATGGTATGTGGACTGCCTTCATTTGTTTTTCATAATCTTCATCAAACATCTTTGACTGCTCAGGGGTGAAATGACTGGTCCAATCACCAACTTCACCTGAGTATAAAGAAAAAAGAACAGAATAAAACAGGGTTAGATCTTCTTTTTGAATTCATTTGTATATAAATAAATGTTTCAGCGCTTTTATTAATTTCCCCTTTTGAAAATCAATGGGGGAACATAAAGTTGTCATGGTCTATAAAATTCCTTGGCAAGCTGAGGCAATTCACTGAGAAATTAACTGCTAGGGGGCGCCATTGGATTGTTCAATTTGATGTGATAACAAGAACATCACACATCCGGTAGCCCAATTTTGAAACAGGATGATGGATTGACAGATGGACTGAATGGAAAGTTAGAGCAGCATAAGAGATCCACCTTTTCTCATGAAGGGAGAGATGGAGTGGTCAAAAATAGGCTCGAAGAAGCTGTAGTTGGCCATCGGGTTCTCCTTCATGGCCTTGAAGGATGTGAGCTCCACAATACGGCTGATGACATCATCAGAGAGGGACAGGTCCAGGTAGCGCATGATGCGTTCCACTTCTCGCCGAGGATGCTGAGGAAACGCGGAGTCAGTGCGTGTCAGACAGGAGAGGGTAGGGCCCATATGGCAAACATCCTTACCTCCTTCATGTCCTCATAGAAGAGGTAGAGGATATTCTTCTTCTCTCTCTCCTCCCAGTAACCCTTCACATGGTCGTACCAGGAGCCCCACGACACTGTAGGAGCAACATTCAAACAGCCACTATCATGGTAATTCAAGTAAGCCAGCATCTATTTGCCATAAAACAAGTAACTTTGGATCAACAAGAACGACATTATGAACACATTGACGGCCAAGCGTTTACTATGAGTAACTTGCAGTAGATGACCAGTACATCCCAGTGTCCAAAAAGTGTCTGTAATGACTTGGTTCATTTGGAAATAAACAAATGATTTTTTTGTCATCTACCTCAACTCTTTGCCTAGTGCAGACCCATAGGAACATTCTCCACTTTTGATTGGTTCTCACTGCGCTCTGTGTATAGCCTTGCTGGGTATTATACTTTATATAGCAGGATTATAAAGAAATAAAGCCATAGAGGTCATCAAGTATTAAATGGGGTAAGGCGGAAACTAAGTTGTTCATCCATGGGTGTTTAATGTGATGTTTAGTGGCTGTTGGAGTGAGAGCTACAGCAGCAGATTAACCAGGATCCGGCTGGTGATTGGTGGTAATTTCTTAGTTTGATTGGAGGCATGATTGTGTCTTTGTTCATGCAATAGTAACCCGTCCTACTAGAGGAACGATCATACCTAGGAGTGTGCATTTAATGTACTTACACTCTCCTCGCATGAACTTGTGGATGTAGCCTTCCCAGGGCCCGGGCTCCGGCTGGGTCCTATTCATGCGGTCAAAGTGGTAGTAGCTCACCAGGTTGTCTTTAGCGTTGCGTGCCACATAGATAACCTTGAGACACCATTGGAAGGGGTGACGAGACACAGTTGTTATCATCCCTGTTTACCCCGTTAGCATGCATTCACTGTTCATTCTAAAGCCATATAATTCACCGTGAGACTTCATACTCACTCAGAGCTCAAGTCTTACCTTGCATTTGGTCTCCCAAAATCCAGGTGGCACCAGCTGAAAAGGAAGATGTGTCTTGATAACTCTCGGGGGATCCAACGTCTTCAGGACGTCAATACCTGAAATATACATTTGGAGAAAAAGGTAACGCACATATTGAAGAGGCTAAAACACAAAAGGATTCCTCAATTCTATTTCCGTCTCAGGGTCCAGAGTTAGTAAATGTCGTTGCACTCCGTTCCTGATTATGTACTCTTATGTATTCCCAGGAGGCCCGGAGAGTCAACGTGGCCACTGAGGCGCGAGGTCATGCCTCTTTTAGTGGAATAGTGACAATGTCATCTTCCCCAGGTGATTTATTTTTCATGCTTCTCAGACGTAGCTGTGCTTCTTCAGTCGTGGCCCTTTTGTTGAGCGAATGCATGTGTAGCGGAGCGTTCACTCCTGCAGTTTGCACATCTCTTCTACCTTTGGTGCGGGATTTGAACGGATTCTTGCATTGACTGGATGTGGTTGAATTGCTGACACTTAAAATGCTTTTGGACAGAGTGTGGTGATCGGGCTTGTTATACGCCGTAATGAAAGTAGTTCAAGTGGAAACCTTCACGGAGGAGCCCCGCTGCTTGCTCTGGGCTCATCCAGAGCAAGCAGCCCTGGGATACAGATGAAGGTGTCAGGTGGCTCAGTGGTCCTGCTGATAATCCTACCTGCCTTTCCACTTCCTCTTTAATCTGTTCTGCTGAGATGTCAGTGTGAAGGCCTATGAAAAGCAGCGGCTTGGGTGTGTTTTCTGTGGCACCACTCCGATTTAACATCCCATCCTGAAAGAGAACTGGACTCCTTTGGGTCATGGGGATGGGAGGAAGTTCAGAGATGATTCCTCTAATTGCTCATGTGCTCCTGTGAGAAAGCATTCTAGTGATGGGCTTTTATTATAGCATGGATTTGCTCCAGGCAGGGTTGAGAGGGCTCTTTTTTGGATTGAGTTATTGCCACATTTAAAGAGGATCTTCTGGATAGTTCAGAGTTGGATGGCTCCGGTGCTCTTCTAAAGGCTGGAGTCCACACGTTTTCCCTGGGGATTGTCAGAAAGAGCGCTGGTAGCACTGACGAGAGTGCTGTGAGTGGTAGCTATAGGCTACTGGGTGTTTTAGTATGCATAAATAACTTATGCTATGTACTCAAAGCCAGTCTGTGTTGAAAACTCAGGTGAAACTGTACATGTTAATCACTAGGAGAGAAAAGGGTTTAATGTATTATGAAGAAATAATATTTGCACTTCAGTTGGAGAAGTGCTTAGGGCATTTAGTAAGATTAGATCATAAAATGTGGTTCAATATTTGATCTCTCTCTATCTCTTGGTTTTTTTTTGTTGTTCAAACAGAATGAGATAATTGTGCCCTCCTGTAGAAGCATACAAGTTATGATTGCTTTTGCCTTCCATCGTCAGAGCCGATGGCACTATCTATCTATCTATCTATCTATCTATCTATCTATCTATCCTGATATTTTTGTTCCAACATAAATGAGAAAGAAAAAATGTCAGTGGTTGGTTTAGTGGAAATTCTGGCACTTAGATTTCATTAATTTGACACTGGCTTTGGCACTGAGGGAGATGTTTATGGGTTAATAGCTCATTGACCCCGATTAGGGCAGAAGAAATGGGCTGTTATGAAAACATTCTTCCGGGAATTGGATTTGCGGGTCTGACATGGCACAGTCAGACCGAGTTGGAAGATGCATTTGGGTTGAAAGGCAAAAAAATATATATATATCAGAAGTTTCAGAAAAACGTAGTGGACATACATCTGCAGATAAGGTATTGAGGGGATTGGGTAGGAACAGCTGGACTCAAACATTAACTCCAATAGCTGGGAATAAGAGTCAGATCTATTACCATCGTATTGTACACAGACACATAGACATAAATACACACCTGATGGGATGGGTGGTGGGGAGCAGATCTCCAGGAAGGGACTGCGGACAACTGTTGGGGCTCGTCTGCAGATCTCGGCATCTCCATTGTGAAGAAGCAGGTCTACAATCTCCTGGGTCCACGTGGTTCCTTAGGCACAACCGAAACAAACGAAAATCAAAAAGCTCCATTTATGTGGATCTAGTCTACAGCTGATACATATAAGCAAAATTGCATCGAAAAGCAACTGTCCCGGTACCTGCTTTGGGATAGGTGGCAATGAGGAGGTCTGAGGGGTCAGGACGGAAAGCCCAGATGGGGTCCCAGTTGTTGGCGATGTAGTTCATGAGGGGCACCCCTCTGATCGGGATCAGAGGGAAGCGGTAGAAGACGTCCAGGTCCTGCATGACAGACTCGGAGTAGGACAACCCCTCATCCCCTGACATGACTGAGCCCGGGACTGTCACGAGAAGACCTAAGAAAATGGTGAGCCGGAGCAAGACCACGCGACTTGGGCTGGGACGGCGTGGAGGACAGTGAGGCGATTCTCTTCGGCCGCTCTTGTCTCGGTTGGTTTTGGTCCTTTGCCCTTTGTGGATTCACTCTCTCACACTATATATTCTAACCGTTTTGGTCATTCAAATTATTTCAGCGTTTTCAGGTCCACACCCACTGTGTAAACATCCACGTTACTTTTTCATTCCCTTTCTGTAGATGCCTTTTTCAAGCAGCGCCGGTCCTTTGGATGTGTCTCCTCTTGATTCCTTTGACTTTCTACTTCCTCTCCAAATTCCACAACCCTTTTCTCAGAGAGCTTTACAGAAAGAATCTCTCCCTAAGTTCTCACAAAGACAATCTTGGATCGAACTTGCTGTTGAGGCTTAAGTGCTTGAGTCTAAAAACATGCTTCTTTTGCCCTCCTTCTGTCTTTGTAACCTCTCTGCCTGGGTGTGAGTGCCTGTATGAATGTCTTATCTGTCTGCCGTCACTGGAACTTACACAAGCAGACCTCCTACTAAAGTGCCCTTATGTAACTCTCCCCGTTACGTCTGAATTCCACTTTTTCTCCCAACAATGCTATCCTACCGCTGGAACTGTAATTTGAGGAAGGGACTAGGGAGGGTCTTAAAAGAGCTCTGCATACCGCACAGAGAGGGGAACTAACCACTGTGATCATTTACCAAAAGAAAGCAAACTTTGTAAATTAGTTATTGAGTCATCCATGCAGTCACTGGCCACATGGATGTTTTTGTCAAAGGTCAGCAATTTTCACTTCAACTTGACGCTTCAGATGGAGAAATACTATGTGCACATACTTATATGACTCAAATTAATCTGTACCACCAGATGCAGCAGTCCAGAAATCACATGAAAGGATTTTCACAGTCAAAGGGATAACAAAAGTAGACAAAATATGTCTCTCTCCATATTATGTGCATAGAGTGAATATACAGATACGCCTCTGTTTGGTTTTGGGTGTGCGGACTTGATGTTTCACATCATCAGCCGGCAGGTCTTTCCTTGCAGGGAGTGGTATAGCGGATTCTAGATCCCGGTGTGCCTCTGTGCTTGGATTGGACTGGCCCGCTGCCTCATTGTCTGGGTCTGACTCACTTAGCATCATGTTGACAGGACCGGCCTTTGAGCTGTTCTTGTCTTTACCACTTTGGAGGAGTCCTTTCTTGGAGGCTGACATGATACTGTTGAACCTGTGTGTGGTTAAAAAAAAACAAAAAAAAACGGCATACACTATACTATAACTATACATTAGTTGCATGCAAGGCACATGCCCTGAGGCCCCAGACGACCAAAGGCCCAGGAGCCCCTGTAATGTGGTCACGATTTGTTGCAATTCAACTCAACATGCAAGTAAATGATTTGCAAGGTGACACAACGTTCTTTTTTATCGTCATTCAAAGTGTGTTTAGCATTTTGCCCTCAGTGCCATCTTAGACATCTGGGGTCAACTTGCTAACTCTCGCCTTGAAAAACGGATGAGCGCACCCGAAGCTGTCCTTGGCTGCTATTTACAAAGCTCCTCGCAGACAAATATAACAGCAGCCAATGTCACAGAATTTTTTGGCTATTTCCAAGTCTTCCAGAACAAGTTAGTAAAGCTGGGCAGTAACGGCTAGAGGTTAGAGAAGCAGGCTTGTGACTTGTTTACATTGTAGGTCAGGAAAGTAAAATACGTAACACTCTCTCCTCCCTCAACAACTACTGGTATGGTAGTTGCTGAATATGGCATTATATCTTATTCATAGCATATTCATATCTATCCTGCTATTTGCACTTCTGGTTAGATGCCAAGCTGCATTTCGTTGTCCAGTACTTGTACTCTGTGCAATGAGAATAAAGTTGAATCTAATGTAATCTAAATCGATATCAAAGGGTTGGGTGGAGCCACTGGGAAATGGTACATGGCATGTTATCCCATCCGCTTTTAACGTAATTCTTTTCTGTATATCATAATACAATCAGAAACGTATCCACGAACTTCCCAGATAAAACCTATCTTTCTTTCTGTCATTACAAATCGCGCTGGGTTCAATTTGAGCTGGAACAAGTACAGCTTTCTTCTACAGGATTTACGGTAGTAGACTAATCACCTTAGAAACGGAAGTCACCGTGACAACTTCCTTGGCAACGTGAAGCTTGCCTTCCAATATATTGACGCTTAGTACGTTAAAAGAAAATGGGCACTATTTCTAAATTGATTAAATTATTTAAACACATTACCTCATTTTACCCATTTGTATTCAGGCTTTAGAAGTTGTAACACGCGAGGTAGTGATGTTTTAAGGAAAATAAGTCAAGTCAAGCTAATACGTTAACGCTAACGGTAAGTTAGCTAACGTTAACTTTAGAATTTGCAGCGAGTGGCAACGTAGTTAAGTGTACTGTTCACTGCACATATGCCAGTTTAGACGATGAACTTACACCATTTGTGCCGTTCAATTCATATATTTATTGTCTTGTGTGGACGTTGGGCTCACGCAGCCACAGAAGCTGACGTTAACGTTACTTCAGAATCCCCTCTAACCGTCAACACCAGCCCAACAAATGGCGGACCTTTCAGCCCTACGACCCCTGCTCCAGGAGGAACATCAGAGAAGCAGGAGGAGGCTTTCGACTCCACTAGCGTCGGTACCGCTGAAGTGTTTAGTGCAGAGCCGGACTACACGGCACCAAACACCAGCCCAACTCAGTCTGTAGCTCCGACTACTGCTGCGGAGACTGAAGCTCCCTCTACAACCACTGCCATGCCCGTGGTGATCCCACAGGGTACATCATGATGCTAAACTCCAATGTGTTTCTTATTTGATTTTTGTTCGTGCATTTTTCTACCTGTGGATCCAAGAACTTTCTGTAAGCTTACACAAAACATTTGTCAGGAGTAGTATATGAGTATGTATTCTGTGTCTTCTTTCCAGTGTGTCTCTGTGATTTGACCCCGGGTTTCTGTGACATTGGTTGCTGTTGTGACACAGCTGATTGCGGTGTCCCTGACTTGAGGACTGTCTTCACTGGATGTCCAGAGAAAGCTATGTAAGTAGTCGATAAATGCCATAAAGTTGTATCACACAAAGTGTACGTCTTTCAGCATTGACGAAAACTGAAACTCTGTGTTACAGATTGGGAGTTTGCATCGAGAAGTGGCTGATGTTCAAAGCCAATGTGGATCCGTCTCTCGTCACTGTCACCGACTCCTTGTTCTGTGTCCGGCCCAAAGGTAAATCTCCTCATCCCACGCTCAAACTGACTGCCAGACATTTAAATGAATGGAGGCACCAAAAAAGTTAGATGAAAATAAGAGAAACAACAGTGGGATGAGAGTAACACTTCAAACAAGTAACACTCATACTTCTCCTATTACCTTTTAAAGATCTACATTCTCTGTCCCTACAGATAATGCTACAGCACCCCAGCCTCTCCCAGCTCTACCTCAGTATCCAGCTTTAGGGGACTCCTACCACTTCTCACCTCCAGGATCTACGACCGCTAGGCTCCATGCCAGAGATTTCTACAGGGTAACAGAAACAGATATGTGGTGTTAAGGTTTTCTGTCCACAATAATATATCTTAAGTATTGTTATTGTACCATCTTGAGTTCTAAGTAAATCTGATGGAAACACTGAATACTTTATTTTATATTCTTTGCTATGGTCAAACCAGATATTAAATATTGGCCAGTTATCAGCAGCTTCAAAACCCCATATTGGTTTAACTCTAGTAAGTATTTATTGTATTATCTTCAGTGCTCTTCATTAACCGTAACAGTAAGTAACAGTGTATTTGTATTATACATTATATACTTTACTGTTATCATTGACATTAATGCTTTTTATCTGACCCGGTTGTAGGCCGATGATGTTATCCTGACCTATTTCTCTGAATCGTCTGTGCGGGGTCTCCTCCGTCAGCCTTCTCCGGGGGCAGCCACTGCATTCTGTGTTAACCGCAACCCTGCCAGTACGCTCAGACCACATGCAACATGCCTTTAACTGTGCAGTGTCACAATATAGCAGATTTTCACAAACATTTTCATGTCAAGGCCCCTTATCTAGATAATCATCCATAGTAATGGCTGTCTTCTAATTGTCTTCCATTTCCCTGTGCCTCCAGAGTTCCTGAGGTCCGTGTCTCTGTCTTGTACCCGCACACTAACTCTCCAGTCCTGCACCATAGACCCCAACCTCAGCGCACGCTCCTACTTTTCTGACATGAGTCTGATCAAGGTCAGCATGTCTGTCTACAATAGATACTTAATGTAGCACAATAATACAGTTGAAATGTATTGGCAAAGAATCTCGCAACTTGCTAACATCAATATTTTCATAACAGCTCCCAGTAGTGGAAACAACACAAGTGACAGATTTGCTGGTAAGAGTCATTGTACTGTACATGCAGCTCAAATTAATATCACTTGACATGCCATTTGTCCACCACTAGCTGTGCTAACTCTCATTTCAGATCCCAGTTACTCCGCTATCTGACTGGCCTGCACCAAGTATACAAAACAACTCCTGCGTTAATGTGGTGTCAAAGGTCAGTGGAAGGATCTGAATCCAGTGATCAGTCCTGCATTTTTGTTAACCCACATTTATGCAACTAAGCAAACCTTGGTTTTCATTCCAGGATAGTTTTTTTTCTTGGATATTTCCCAAAATAAGCCAAAACTACATGCTACATACAAGAGTGTATTATTTGGTATACAGAAGAGCTTCATTTATGACCTAATTGTTCAACAACCTTTGTAATATTTGTTCCCCTTGATGGTGATTACATCACAGCCATTGGTGTTCATATATGAAACCTCAAATCCGCTCTCTTCCTTTCCTAATTCTTCCCCAGGTGGAGTTCGTCATAGGATACACAGGTAGAGGGGAACTCACGTATGCAAGGGTGAATGTGGTCTTAACTGATGTAGATGCAAACGAGGAATTGTTGCAGAAGCACTCTGTAGAATTCCAGGTATCTCGTCAAATCCACGTATTCTCTGTCAAACATTTCATAACTTCACATTTGTGTTGTTTTATTGGAATCAAACAGTCTTTGAGTTCAGCCAGTATTATTTCTCTCTTGCAGTTAGCCACACCCGGCCCTACTCGAGGACCAACCCCTGCAGTCGGGCTTAAAGTGGGATCTCCTGTCATTGGTCTCTTTGATGAAGCAGTGAAGCCAGTATCCTTCCCTCAAAAAAAAAATCATATGAACTTCTTATCAAGTTGGGAACTTACATGAAAACAATATTTTGATTCCACCAGCCAGCTACCAGTTGTTTGTATTGTTGTGGTTCCTTGATAGTGAGTCAGGTGACTGTTCTGGGTGTGTTACAGGGTGGGGAGTGTTCCTCGAGCCCCAGCACACGAGCCCCCATCCTCTTCGCACACAACACCATCACTGGCTGCACATTCAGGTGAGGCAACGCTATCTAGCGTTCACTCTGTCCACAGTCCTGTCAGTTTTAGTTTTAGATTCTGTTGGGGCTGAAGCTGAAACACACCACATGGCCACCAAAGATGAGAGGTGACAGTAGGGCAAAAGTTAGAAGGTTGCTCACTTGACACTGAAATGTGTGTGTGAGTATGTTATTGGATGGACTTGCGGGAAAAACAGTATATCCATTCAACAAATATCACCAAATCCAACAAAGAAAAAGCAATAGTGAATTTTGCGTATCTCTTGCTTTTCTTTCTCTCTCTCTCTCTCTCTCTCTCTCTCTCTCTCTCTCTCTCTCCCTCTCTCCATGTGTGGTCTAGGTCTTCATCAAGTGACTGCTCTGAGCTGCGCTCCCAACTCTATGGGATCTTACAGGAGCTGGCCTCTCCTGACGGGATAGCCATGAACTCAGGCTCCCAACCAGACTGGACGAGAGTGGTCACCCAGGAGTGCTCTGTCAGCCCACAGGTACAGCTGACTCAGGAAACTACGTAGTGAAGCAAGAAACTTTAGTGCCTTTAAGTATTTGCACTCACAAAATCAACAATCACCATCATTTGTGGCTATAATTTTGGCTGATCTGAAATCTAACGCCTCATCATGACCTCTGACCTTTAAAACACACAGAAGGTAGTGACTGTTGTTTGCCTTTGTACAGTAGGGCAGCATAGGAAAGATGTTTGATTCTGTAGTGGAAGGGATCACACCCAGAATATTTTGCAAAACTTTGATTGACTATGAGGCGTATTGTGGGCAGGGCCACTTCATCAATGGCAGACGTCCATTTTTGATGACGGCGTAGCAAAGGTCCTATATAGCGTCCACTTTACCTCGCTCCCTCCTCTCCACCCCACTCCTCCCTTCACCACTTCCAAGTAACTTCCTGTTTGAGAGGAGTGGTAGTGAGGGAGGGGAGGGAAGGAGGAGTGGAATGCACCCGGTGTAATGCCAGCAGACCCCTTCCCTGGAGTGGGACTTTATCCTGGTATTTACTTTCTTTTGAGCGTATTATTAAAAGACCACAGGTTTTCGGTCTATAATCCTTTCTCTCCTCCCCACAAGCGTTCTTTTTGTCCCTCTCTCTCAGGAAACATGTCAATCAGGCTGCGTCCTCCCTCACCATCTCTCCGTCCAAGTGCTGTGGGCTCGGCAGGGTCTGCTGGACCTGCCCCAGAACTACATCCTGGGGGCCAAATACCTTTTCCAGTGTCACAAGGTCAAAGTAGGTGCACGTCTTCTCTCGTTCTGGTGAAAACATCAGCTATCCTTTCTTTTTGGTGAAACACATGTTGACGTCCCTCAGAGGGGAATGCATTAGTCCTAAAGGTCTTTTCTTGTCTCTTTTCCATAGTGTCCCATCTTGTCCACGCTCACCACTGAGGTGAAGTTTGTTGACATTACAGTTTACCCAGAACCCCCCAGGGGCTCGCCCCGGCCTGAATGGAAGTTTCCGTTTGGTTTCTTCACCAGAGGAGCTGCTGAATTGGATGGACAGACTGTTAGTAATTGTTGTGACATTGGCCAGGTCACACAGAGAGCCATGCTGCTCACAGTAATGATGTTAACAGGATTAGAATTCTTCTCCAGGTAGCTGGTATGGTAACAGTGGAGCCGATTGTACACTTTGGGTCCTGTTTCTTGAATTTGGAGGACTTCTAGGAAATAGTTCTATAGGAAACATTGGGTGTTTTTTTTTTTTGTTTTTTTTACACTATTTATTTTGATGTTTTTTGCATTTTTGTACTTGTGTAAAAAAATAAATAAAAGATACATATTTTCCTAAAATACTTTAATTTATATTTTTGTACATTTTAGAAACAGACATTTTTTTACAAACCATTTCAGAGAGTAATACTTTCACTGAGGTAATGATGCAGTTGTTGCACACAACTCCTGCTGCCTCTCCACCTTTTGGCCCAATCGGTTTCTGTGCGTTCGTCTCTCCTTCTGCCCCGTTTGGCGGACATAGTTGAGGAGATGGACAATAGCGGCAGGCGTTATCCCCGGTAAACGCGTAGCGGCGCCAAGCTGGAAGATAAACCATGAAACTACTTGCATGCTTGTTCTCTTTTGTCCCAGCACAGCGGTTAATTCAATCCTCAAACAGGAAACATGAGAGGCAACCTAAATACAATAGGTTTCTATGCAGGTCTGGAGGAGGAAGTTATTTTATAAAATACGGAAAACCATAAAGTGTTTGGAGAATCTGTGGAAAACCTTTCCCCTGAGAAAGATATTGTGCACCACTAATATTATTAACCTCAAATGTTTAAATAATAAATGATCAAATTTAGCAAAACAAATTCCCAGCGTCATATCTTTGTGTGTAGACTCACAGTGCTGGGTCGGACTCTGTCCAGAATCTCTCTGACTTCCTCAGACAGCGACGCTGGCAGGGAGAAATAGTCCATGTCCTGGGGGAGCAACAGGTTCTCCTCCTTCTGAATTCTCTCCATCTCTTTCCTCTGCATTTCACAGTGGGGCCTGTACACAGCTAAACGACAGGAAGCGCGTCAGCCATACGTGTTTAAAGAAAGCATGAACTGAAGGGCCGTGCTGCAGGAGCATTTGGCAGCAATCCAGCAGAATTACAAGTGACGAGATCCGTGAAAAAGCGTATCTTTACCTTCTATCTTGAGTCTTTGTGAGAATTCCATGTAAGGTGAAAGGCACTCTGGGAAGACAGATGCCAACATTTCAAAGGACACGTCGTTGTACTGCAACAGATCCGTACCACTGTAAAAAAGACAAAACCATTCCTCAAATGATGGACAGACTTTCTATCGGGTCCCCGCGAAAGTACAATACACTAACAAGTCTGAGATATTTGCGACTGACTTCAGGATGGCGCTCTTGGTCTCGCTCATGCCGATGTTGCTCAGCATTTTTTTCCAGCGGCTGGTGGACAGAGCCAGAGACTCGAGGGCCGCCAGAGCATCCTGGAGGCTGTTCCTCACTCTCGTGGCCTCCTGGTAGCGCGAGGAGGACACACATCCCACCTCCTCAAACCCTGACGAAAGACACATGCTATCAAATATAACTTTATTTTACTTACTTTATATAGCACTTTTCAAAATAAAGTTACAAAGATCAATAGGAGAAATAAGACAGAAAGAACAATGAAGTAACAGTAAAAGCCATACGAATAAAACAAAAAGTTTCTAATCTACTGAGCACCCCTCCCCACTGCACACACACCTACCCTCAAAGGCCGGGCCCTACCTTTAAGGGTGAGGCGGAGGTCGGCGTTGTCCGGCCTCAGGGAGGTTCGAAACTCGGCTCGGCTGGTGAACATGCGGTAGGGCTCCGTGACCCCCCGACTCACCAGATCGTCAATGAGAACCCCGATGTAGCTCTCCGTCCGGGACAGAGCCGCTGGAGGCATGGAGAGGGCCGAACGGCCGGCGTTCACCCCCGCCCACAAGCCCTGCAGAGAGGGGGAAGATTTTCATATTGTCCACATTATCAGGAAGGAGGCATGATGGTACAGCACATAGGAGATTATCTCAACTAATTCTGTACTGCAATTTAGCTGAAAGTGTTTGTAGTTGTGTTTGAAAGTGGAATGACCTAATAGCTTTTAAATAGTCTTTTTTTTTTTTTCAAAGTAATGTTGCATTAAAATCTAAACAAGCATTTACGCATTGAACCCTTTTTGCCTGGGTCCACCAGAGAGATGTAATGCCAACTGACAACAATCCCAGCAACAGGACCGTATCAGCATGTGTACACCTACATCAGCGTACCAACTAACGGCCAAACGGCCCTTTAAGTCACATTAACGGTAACTACCTGTGCAGCAGCCTCCTCGTAGCCTGTTGTTCCATTGATCTGTCCAGCCAGAAAGAGACCTTGGGTGCTCTTCACCTGCAGGGCGGGGCTCAGCTGAGTGGGGCACACAAAGTCATACTGCACACCGTAACCTGGAAAACCCCACAAGAAGAGAACTGCTGAGGCACGAAGATCCTTGCACACAAAAACGACTCAGCCACTAGCAGCACCTCACTAGGACAACTTTCTTTAAATACCCCTGACACATCTTATCAAGATATCTCTGCTTTTGGATGAATCAATTGCTATTAGATCCTAGGGTACCAGGTGTGTGGATTTCAACCCTATGCAGGGGCGGGATTTCTCTCAGAAGGCGGAGCTGCGTGTCAGGGGGCATGGTCATGGACAGACCCTGAGGATACAAAAGGTCAGAGGTCACTCCCTCTGGCTCCAGCCACACCTGATGCTTTCGCCCAGGGAAGCGTAGCACTCGCGACTCAATGGAGGGGCAGTATCTGAGAGGAAAAGAGTTGTTCTGTTAAGTTGAATCATGATTACACTCAATGGCTAATTTCTACATTGTGTGTGTGTGTGTGTGTGTACCTGGGGCCCTTGGTGTCTTCCTGTATGTGACAGTTGAGATGGAGACTCTCCCTCACCACTCTCTCTACACCAGGGGTAGTATAGGTCAGGTAGCAGGGCAGCTGCTCTTCAGGCTTCATGTGAAGAGTTTAGTTCCCAAATTAAATGATCATCGTGATAGTCGAAAACACAACCTTTATTGACAAAACATTTACAAGCTACATCTGCATTAGTTGAACTTTTAATGATGGACTTGAGGTAGTCAAGGTAAATACCAGTTTGTTTTTTAAACTAACGGAGAACTTTCATAGACAGTCCTAGGGCTCTATGATCTGATGCTACTGCTGCAATATGCAGCAATGTTTACACAATTTCCTTATTCTTCCTGTGTGGTGTGAAGAGTTGTTTGCGTTATTTGCAGTGCCTCATGAACCCTACCTTGCAGCGTGTGTGGGTGTTGAGGAAGCTGAATGGGGTGGGCTGTTTGTCAGGGGCATGCAGCTGGGCCAGGGACAGGTCTACTGAATCCTTCACAATCCTGGGAGGGGTACCGGTCCTCAGCCGGCCCACCCTCAGCCCTAGCCTCTCCCTGAGCGTATGGGATAGCCCGGCACTCGATGGAGCGTCTCCAATCCTACCCCCCGGGGAAGTGGTTTGGCCCATGAAGAGGGAGCCAGACAGGAACGTGCCAGTGGTGAGAACCACTGAGCTGGCTGAGATAGGGTGGCTCCCATCCACTGGGGAGATGAAGAAAGAGGTTAGATAGCAGACAACAGGAAACTAGTATGGTTATGATCAGATCACGCAAACTTGCTTTTCAAAAGCATCTTACTAATAAGAGTTTAGAAGAGGAATATATATTATTAAATATTAGAGGAAAATATAGATGCACATAAGATACAGAACAGACTTGAAGAAGACCTCAACTCAAATTAGACAACTGTTGCATACCAGTAGACAACGATTATCTTGTTTGTAGAATAAAAACCTTTTTCATTGACTGACCACAGTGAATAGTAGATTCAGATTATCAGTTCCCCAGAAGCCAACTTGTTTTTATCAATAGAGTAGAATAACAGAGTGGCTAGTAAGGTTGCTAGTGCTAATTTCAACCCCTCATCTTAATGGTAAGGTAGGTATTGCTGTT
Organism: Gephyroberyx darwinii; assembly: GCA_900660455.1. Classification (NCBI taxonomy): domain Eukaryota; kingdom Metazoa; phylum Chordata; class Actinopteri; order Trachichthyiformes; family Trachichthyidae; genus Gephyroberyx; species Gephyroberyx darwinii. The sequence continues at coordinate 309 of CABFOQ010026140.1, read as the reverse complement.
GTGCTCCTCACCCAGACGTATCCCAGTGACTCTGTGGTGTCCGGGCTCCTCTGGGTTAGGTTCTGTCACCAGCAGCTCCTCCACAGAGCCCTCCAACACTGTCAGCCTGGGGGTGGACAGAAGCTCTGACTGAGAGACAGACAGACAGATAATGAGATGGAGACAGAAAGAAAACTACAATAACAGCCATTCAAGGTCTAAATCTGTTTTTCTTTCCATGAAATATTTGTTCCATGTGTGTGCGTGTGATACCTGGATGAATTGGCGGTAGCGCTGGCGGTCCAGCTGGGCCCGCGGGCCCCACACGGC